>CM034354.1:81035003-81052151 GCA_019925275.1 Mytilus edulis | reverse complement strand
TGTTCATATTGTTCATATTGTAAAAAAACGTATTGATGTTTTCATGTTTGATAAGAGATTATGTATATATTTCTCTTCACAATTGGGGTTGTCATATCACCACTTGAATGTCTTATTTATAGAATGATAGATATCTGCTCGATATGTTTCGCTTTATTTCAGACGCTTTGTGACAGATGACACACTTTTTTTATTCTATTATCTTTTACAAAAAGCTTTGTATCCGACCAACTTTTCTGTACAACCTTTTTAATTAAAACATATACATCAACTTTCTAGCTTTTTAATCTAAATATTTGAATAAATGTTTGCTAAAAAAATGCCTCTTCATCCCCATGAACATCTTAATTCCAAAAATACCTTGTTCTGTATAATCAGCTATAGCCAAAACCATATCGAAATCTAACATGTTTGTTCTTTGTATTTCTTCATGATGGAAAATTGTTTTAATGAATAATTGTATTGCATTATGTAAAATTTCACACGAAGTGAAAATTTTTCTGTCTATTGAAATATGCAGAATTATGCTGCCTTGTTCAGCATATTTTATTTGAATAGCAGGAGAACTGCATGCTTCTGGATATTTCTTCACATAATCGACAATCTTCTGACATTCATCTTTTCCATCAATTAAAAGTCTTAAAGTATACTCATCTGTTCCGATTTCTAGAATAAAAAAGAGGCTCTTGAGAGCCTGAATCCTCACCTATTTTTTTTTTTTTGCTAAAACTATTTTCACAATGATAATTTTGCATTTCAATATATATCAATGAGTGTCTTAAAAATTCCATTTAAATTTTCTTTGTTTCTGTCATATTTTCTTCAAAAGCCAAAAATGCATTTATCCCCTATGTCTCATTTTAGTCATAGTGGCTATGTTTCTTAAATAAAATACCAAACACACTTTATTCTAGATACCTCTAGGACTATTCAGCCTAAGTTTGGTTGGCATCGGTTCAGCAGTGTCAGAGAAGAAGATTTGTAAAAGTTAGAAAACATGTTAAAGAAATTGTAAAAAATAGTCCTTAAAATCCAATAACTCCTTAGGGGTCAATTGACAATTTTGGTCATAAATTTAATTTGTAGATCTTACTTTACTGAACATGTTTGCTGTTACTATTATCTTACAGAATATATTCAGATAATAACTAAATAATGTACTACAAAATTCCCTTAAAATTACCAATTTAGTGGCAGTCACCTAACACTTGGTTATCAGATTCATCTGAAAATTACCAGGCTGATAGAACTTTACCTTATGAACAATTTCACTTCAACCAGATTTGCTTTTAATGCTTTTAATTAGGGTTTGTTATATAAGTCAAAAACTGCATGTCATTTTATATTATATTTAAGCCATGGCGGCCATTTTTTTTTACGAAACAGAAAAAAATACCAGCTTTATTCAGATACTAAGATCATTCAGCTTAAGTTTGTTTAAAATTTGGTTTAGTAGTTTCAGAAGATAAGATTTTTAAAAGTTAAATAACATGATAAACAAATTGTGAAAAATAGTCCTTAAAATGCAATAACTCATTTAAGGATCAATTGACTATGGTCATTCAACTTATTTGTAGATCTTATTTTGCTGTACTTGTTTGCTGTTTACAGTTTATCGGTATCATTAATTACATTTAAGATAATAACCGAATACTGCAAAAATTCCTTAAAATTACAAATTAAGTGGCTGCCACCCAACAATTGGTTATCTTATCATCTGAACATTTCAGGGCTGATAGAACTTTACATTACTAATATTTCACCTCCATCAAATTTGCTCTAAATGCTTTAGTGTTAAAGATATAAGCCAAAAACTCATTTCCCCCTATGTACTATTTAAGCCATCGACGCCATTTTTTTTATGACAAACAGAATAAACAACACAAATTTATTCTAGATACCCAAAGGATCATTCAGCTTAAGTTTGAATTGGTTTGGCAGTTTCAGAGGAGGAGATTTGTTAAAGTTAGATATCATGATAAAGAAATTTTGAAAAATGTCATTAAAATGCATAGGCTCCTTGAGGGGTCAATTGACAATTTTGGTAATATCGAGTTTTTTGTAGATCTTACTTTGCTTAACATGTTGGTTGTTAACAGTTTATCTTTATCATTGATATGATTCAAATAATAAACAAAAACTGCAAAATTTCCAATCTAGTGACAGCAACCAAACACTGGGTTATCAGATTCAATCTGAAAATTTTCCAGGCTGATAGAATTTTACGTAATGAACACTTTTACCCGTGTCAGATTTGCTCTTAATGCTTCGATAATTGAGATATGAGCCAAAAACAGCATTTACTCCTATCTTCTATTTTAGCAATAGCGGCCATGCTTTTTGACGAAACAGAAAAATAAATGCCAATTTTATTTAAGATACCCTAAGGATCATTCAGCTAAAATCTGTTTGTAATTTGTTCAGTAGTTTCAGAGATAAATATATTTGAAATAAATTAACACCAGACGGACGACGGACGACGACGTATAACGACGGACGTCAAGTGAAGGCAAAAATCAGAACGGTGAGTTAAAAACATGTGTACATGCTTTTATCAATATACTAAAACACTATATTAACATATAATTAACTACTGTTTTATATTATCGACGTCTTTCAAAGAAGACTTACAGATTAAACATTTGTTCGTTTTGTTTATGAGTACGCAGCGCTATTTTTATTGTTAAAAGATAAGGACAAATACTCAAGGTATATTTAAAATTAAAAGACAAAACATATACCGATATTTCAAGGCAAATCCACTAGATATCATCACCCGTTTGAAGCGGGGTTATTTTTGTTCAATATTTAGTTTCTATGTTGTTTTATATGTACTGCTGTTATGTATTTTAGTTGTTTTTTCCTCCAGTTTGCAGCTCACGAGTGTGAATTAGGAGATAACTGTATTGTATTTTAAGCTCCGACTGCATCAATTGGAGATTTGATGGTCGCAAATTAAGTTACTTAAGCGTTACGGCGACAGCGATTAGATGCCGTGGAGCTTAAAATACAATATTGTTATCTCCATTCTAATGAAACTGACAGAAAACAACGTTTAAAACATTTATTTAAACGTCCTTTTCGTATATAATATGTCATTGATGCCATGTAAGAAAGTGACGTTATCCAATCAAAATGAACGTTACAAACGTTGTTGCATTTGAATATCCCTTTTATGTTGCCAATGTAAGTTACTGATAAAAGTATCTTTAAAGGCATCAAAAGAATAGATGATGATCTCGTCACCAGATGTGTGTTCCGTTTTTCAAATGCCGAACTTTCAAAGTTGGAAGGCAATATCAATAATGAAGTTATTTGCAGTTATGACTATACTCCTTGCTATGTTAAGGCAATTATTTATTTTTTGCTTTCATCAACAATTTAGGATCTGGTAATATAGCATCAATATTATAAACCAACTTTATCGCTTTATCGCTCAAATAGATATCTGTTATATAATGTCTATACCTTCATTTGCATGGCATGTAAATTGATCAGAAATGTCATTTCCGTAATACAATGTCACTCCTGTTGGTTTTCCACCACTCTCTGAATCTATTGTAAAAAACTTTTTTTCTGAAGAAAAAAAAATGTAAATAAACTCATCACAGATACCAGGATTACAATCTTGTATTTGCACCAGACGCGTGTTCCGTCCAAAATTAATTTATAATTATGACCATATCAATAATAATTCATGTCAACACAGAAGTACTGAAGTACTGACTACTTGGCACTGTATATTCTTTATAATCAAACATATGGGTTCAATGTTATCTTTTTTTAAATAACTGCAGTGGAAACTTGAAAATCCACCATAATATTTTTAATAAAGATAGGTGGTCAAACATATTTAGACTATAATCAAAATACAAAGATATAAGAAAGACTAAACAATGGACAAAAACATCTAAATGATATACCAAGTTGACACTACACAAATAACGATAATTTTTGTTTTCTTCATATCAGTTTACCTGCTGAACAATTGTTTTCTCTTTCAACAACACTATCACCAATTACACTTGTCTTAAGGTTTATGACCTGTTCTTTCATTCCGTTTACTAGACGACCAACCGCTAAGTCAAGTCTTCCAGCTATTTCAATACTCTTATTGAAGAAATCGTGAAATTTCTCGTCAGATACGGTTGAACTAATATCATGAACATAATCGTTGCGCAACTTTCTCATTCTTTCCGCATCATCTCCTTGGTTTATATGATAAGCTTCAGGTACTTTGCCCCATCCTCTGGTAGGTTCCTGAATCAACTTAAAATATCTTATTATTTTATACATAAGTGCACCGTCTACTTTCATATACTGTGAACATTTTAAACTTTGAATGATTGTTCTTTCAGCTGGTGATATTTGCTTGAGAAATTTGTCATTATCAGTTTTTATCATCCGTTCAACAGTTGCAGGGGGAAACCAATTGTCAATCATGTGTTTGTATATATCCGGAAACACGTTTAGTATGACAGTCCGCACCCGAATCGTATTTACATCTATGTGATATGCCATTTCACTGTAAAGAAATGTCAGAGATGTATACACAAGTTTTAAAAAGTTCATTACAAAAAAATATTATTCAAGTAAATACACAATAATGATCACCTGGTCTTGATGAAAAATGCATATTAAATAACTCATCAAAAATTATATTCAACCAATGCATTTCAAATATTTTAAATTGAAGAAATTGATTAAAAGTTGCAGTCATATAACATTAAATTCGATTTCATATAGCATATATACGATCTATCTTTTAATATGGTTTAACAGATTCTAAAAAAACGCAACGCTAACGCAAATTTATGGATTTTTTAAAAAGAATGGGCCACTTTAAAACCCTTTTCAACAAATGTACTCTGCGTTAAAGATATCATTGTCTTTGTCATCCCGTTTTGGAATTCTTAAAACGAAAACAAAAGAATCAATGCAAGACTCGTCATAAAATACATTATTTATTTCAGGGTGTAGCTTCATTGATTTTTAACCAAGATAATTGAATCGCACATGATTAAAGTTATATCAATTTACAATGGTAAAAGTTCACATTATAATAAATTTATATAACTCTTGTCAAATTAATAAGAACATACACTCAAAGAAAACCTTAACCAAAATATGTCATTTAATACGGTTTGGTATAACCAACAAATGGACAAATAAGCATACGAACGGACGTGCACACTAGTTGGAAATGTTTAGTAAAACGTTTTAATTAGAATTTGTATTTAAAACTTTTTTTTAAAGTTTTATTCATCGGACGAGCAGACGTTTAATTGGATTTTATGACAGTCGGTGACTATTTAAGCACTATATTTGTGTTTATTTATGTTATCTGTTAGCATAAGATAGTATTAGGATGAATGTTCAGATCTGCAAATTACCCTTTTCATTTGAAAACCAAAGACGCAAAGTCAAGTACAGCCTATCTAATTATAGCTGAGTAATGAAACCTTTGTATATTTTTTGTTCGATTTATTTCTATTCTTGATTATTTCCACAGAGTATGACGGCAATTTATTTTCACAAAGTCATTTATGTAAATGTGTACAGAGTGTGTTTGTTTAACCCGTAAGAGTGTGTTTGTTTAACCCGTAAGATATAGCAGCAAATATGTTTTGAAGACTTATCATGTGTTTGTGTTGTTATTTTATTGATACTTCATGACTGAATTTTCTAGTGCGACATATTTGTAGCTATCAAGGTCTATTTGAATTGTAGCGGGTTACTTGAAATATGAACTGATTAACAAGAGGCAATTCTGCTGTATGATTATACAAGCCATTGGACAGGACAGTCGATAATAAAAGCGCAATCTGGACATATACTACAGGACTAACATTTGGAATTGTCAATTTACGAATTTATCAATCATTTAATTATAAAAAAAAGCATTGATTCAAATGTTGGTCTTTGGTCGATTCTGCAAATTTATTAAGTTCTTTTTACTCATATAGCTCTTTAAACTGTGTTGGTTAGCATATATCATCATGTATAGCTTTCAAACATTCGGCTTTCAGCATACCTAATTAGGGTATATAATTTCTTTGTCAGTATGAATGATTATGAAGCCATAGGGACAAGTGTTACAATGTGTCGCAACTTGTTTTTTTTTTTCTATTTTTTCCGATATTTTTACATACTGTCATCAGATGTTTACCTTTATAATTGAAGTAAGATTACGCAAGTATAAGGTCAATATTGAACCTACGCGAACGTACTCATTATGGTATATTCTATAAGGTACGATTTTATTTCTAATTGTTTCAAAAATAGCATAGTTTTAGTTCTTTTTTGAAATCTTAAAATGTCGTTATATAAATATGCATCACATTCCGTTATATTAAAAACGAGGTGTGAACAAAACAAGCAGACATAACAGGTAAAATGTACAACTATAGGGATAAAAGGACGACAATATGAATTAAATCGAAATAAAACGGCATAAGTGTATCTAACATTTATTAGAAAAGACAATATTAAATTTATATATAATTATTAATTTATTTTCAATTTTTAAAGAACATAACCTATGGACATATCATTTGAAATACTTTAAACTAACTACCACTTTTATTGGATCTAGAAGGTAATTAATGTGAACATGCATTTAATACAAAATGGATGTTCCTACACACATAACTTTTTGTCCTACATTATTAATGTATTTCGATAACCTAAACTTAAGTGCCACTTGAAAATATACTGAGCCAAAAAACGTAAGCAACAAAATCAGTGAAATTAAATTTTATTTTATTACATAATAAGATATAATTTTAATAATAACATAATGGAATTATGACACGTCAGAAGCAACATGAATGTTTATCACTTACATTCATTAGGATTATTTATGGAGCGCGGGAAGGCCAAAATGAGGAAATGAGCATAGTGTTATTCAAAATCAATTTCTCAGCCATGCTCTAAGTGCACCAATGAAGGATTGGCAGGCACACCAGCAGCTGCCCTTAGTCATGCACTACATTTGTGGCCGAAAAAAAACTTGTCACGTGTTGACGTAAAGCAAAGGCAGCGCTCCTCCCCTGACGATAGCTTTTTTGGTCTACGAGATATCGACCTATCCTGTGCAGTTTCAATTTGTCGATATATGTTTCTTCGTATCTAAACTGTTGCCTTATGCACATTAAATCGAGCCAAGATGTCAGCAACACTAATTCCGGCATCAACCATTCCAAGAGCTTTCTGAAGGTCATTTTCGGGGTGGCCTGGTTGACACCCCACACCATTTTTTTCAAAGGTGTACTTGTTTTTCTTACCAATGGTGTGTTTCTGATCGTTATTGAAACGTACAGGTACAGAAGGTAAAACACCAATTACACATGCAAAGCTGAAATGGCGCCAAATCAATCACCAGGAAAAAAAGTACGACTGTTTTAAAAGAAGGACGAAAGATACAAAAGGGACAGTCAAACTCATAAATCTAAAACAAACTGACAACGCCATAGCTAAAAATGAAAAAGACAACCAAAAAAAACAGTACACACGACACAACATAGAAAACTAAAGAATAAACAACACCCCCCCCCCCCCCCCAGTAAAAAAACAAAAAAAACTAAATAAACTAGGGGTGATCTCAGGTCTCCGGAAGGGTAAGCAGATCCTGCTCCACATGTGGCACCCGTCGTGTTGCTAAGGTATCAATACACAGTTAGAAGTTTAATTTCGCATTATGGCCCCTGTGAATTTTTTAAATATGAAATTTTACAATAAAATTGATTTTTAGATACTTGAAGAATAATATAGCCTTCTTAGTGGGTTTATATGAACATTTAGATTGTTTTAAACATGTTTTATATGCCATTTATATGATTGACAGTCCGTATTTTCCTATCCGTACCGTCCATAGGTACATAAATTATTGTAGTGTTTATCAACAAAGATTTTGTGCTCGATCTTTTCAATTCAATTTTATGGAAAAACGAGCAGAAAAGCATATGATTTTTTTTGACCACATGAAAGATATTAACCTATGGCTTCAGGAAAGGTATCACTGTAATTGATTGAAATTTTCCTTTAGACCAAATTTTGGAGACTTTTGTGACATGTTCACCCCCCTTTTTTGCTTTATTTTGTATCTAAGAAATGCAGATTGTTGCCATGCTTACACTCAAAAGGGATTGTATTTCACCCTTATGACCATTAGAAATCAAATCTATGAAAGATTCTCTTTCTATAAGTATATACATGCATAACACACATATAAAGCCTTCTTTGTTAGACAGGAGGGGAAAGAGGGTGTTTAAAAATTATGAGTGTCAATTTTAAGTGTTTTTCCTAACTGTGTATTGCTACCTAATGTGATAACAAATCCGGTAAATAATCTAATTCGGTAGGTCACATTCATGAAAGGGAAGGGGATTGTAGTTACGACGTGAGGAACATATCCGATATCATTTGTGAAACGGTCAACCAACTCGTGATGGCGTCCGTAAAATTTACGAAGGGATGATTTCAACTTCACCATTTGGAACTCTTGGTTGAATAGCTTCCTTGTGAGCAGCAACCCTCTATCAAGAAAGTCATGATAGGAAATGCAAGCACGGGAATATCGTATCAATTGGGAGATAAATACCCCGTACGCAGGTGCTGCTGGAATGTTGCTACTTAGAAATGGAAAGTTCACAATTGGAAAGCTGAAATCATCTCTTTTGTCGTAAAGTTCTGTTTTTAACCGACCCTCATTGTCAATTTCTAGATGTAAGTCAAGATATGAAGTTGACTTAACTGTATCTGTGGTATCCTTTATCTCTAGCTCGATTGGATAGATGCGACCCACGTAGTCACCAAATTTTGAATTATTTAGTGAAAGAACATCATCTATATAGCGGAAAGTAGAGTTAAAGTATATTGCTAACTTCTTACCTTTCTTCCTAAGAAGTTCCTGCATGAAGCCAGCCTCATATTAATAAAGAAACAAGTCGACAATTGGTGTGGCACAGTTTGTTCCCATTGGAATGCCGACAGTCTGTTGAAAAACACGTCCTTCGAACGTAACAAATATGTTGTCAATCAAGAAATCAAGCATCTTGATAATATCAGTTTCAGAGAATTTTTTGTTTGAATCAGAGTGGTCCTTTACAAAGTATGATTTATCCCTCCCTAAGACAAGATACTTGTATCCCTTTTTTTTATAAAGCAAAGCAATACCAACTCTTTCAATTTGTCTCTTAGTTTGGAATGTGGAATACTAGTGTAAAGAGTAGAAAAGTCAAATGTTTTAATACTGTTACAAGATGAAAGAGAGTTAGATTGTATGTACTCTAAAAGATCTTTGGAATTTTTAAGTATCCACATCTGCTTCACGCCCCCTCTAGAATAGGCACTTTGAAGCCCGTCTTTGATTGCTGATAAAATGGATGGTAATAATTTAGAAAGAGGTTTCGTGGAGCACTTGGAAGACCCAGCAATATACCGTTGTTTGTAAGGACACTTATGTAGTTTATGTATCCAATACAGTGATGGAAGATCCAGTTCTTCATCTTTGGTTGAAATTCCCAAGGAACACAGAACAGACCTTTGATTATCCAGGATTTCCTCTTTGGTAAGTATCGTGAGGGTATATGTTGAGTTTCCAAGTGAATTGTCAATACCTAATTCGTTTATCAAGCACTTAACGTAATGAGTTTTACACACAAACACGATGTTGTTTGGAGCATTATCTGCGGGGACAACAACATATTTGTCATGGAGGTAGTATAGGTGTTTTGCAACATTTGGGTCTTTAAAGATTGACGTAGCATGGGCATTGATAGACCCATTCAGTTTCTTAATTCTGATTTGTATCAACGACCTCACTGCCTTAATCCATTCGGAAAGAGTGTATACGTCTTCCTGCTAGCGCTTAGCCCATTGTCTGGCATAATCTTCAACTGAATCCATCAAAATTTTAAAGTTGTATTTCCAATTGATGGATTTAGGCTCACGATATTTCGGACCTTTCGATAACACATTTCGTAGAGAAGTGTTATTAACAATGTTGAGGTCACCGGTAATAACATGGCCAGCAGGATTATATGTGAATTTGGGAACTAGCACAAGTACAATCAGGAGGTTTAGACTTGAAGTCGTCAACATCGAGATCCTGAAAACGTGTTTGTAATTGAAAATTTTAGTTGCAATAGGTTTGGTATAGGTATAAGAAATGATTGGTACAGACTGGTCTTTGAAATAAGGAAGTATTTTCGATTGAACTAATTTATGATGAAGGATATTGCCTAAGTTGATCCCATCGATACCTTTGTTGGCAAAGGAAAGATTAAGGAAAGATCTTTTCTCTTTTTCATCTTTGCCAATGCGGACTGGCTTGAAAAGTCTGTGACTTGCAATATCCGAAATTATAGCTGTAATTTTGTATTGGTTTGAATGAGGGTTTGTAACAGTGGATTCCAAACATAAATTGAACAGAGAATGAAGTTTTGAAAAGGGGTAATGAATAAAGTTTCGTGCGAATGTGATGAATACATAACGGATTTTGTATAAATGGCAGAAGTCATTAATAGATACATCATGCAGAGAATGTGATGTATAATGACGATGACCATGACTGCGTCTACGTCGAGGAGTCGAGTTGAAAATATTCATCACATTCACCGAGTTACACGAAGGACTAGATAGAATACCTGCACCATCAATTTTGTCATTGCAACCATAAGGTATCGCAGTTCCAAATTGTCTAATCCAGTAGTCCTCTTTATGTCTACGGAATGTCGTTGAAAGATTAGGATTGTTAGAGCTATAGTATATCTTTTCGATAATGCGAACTGTCATAGAAACGATGGAATGATCGGGCTGATTGAAATGTTGGTATATATGTCGTTAGCATTAAGGTTAATGTCTGATCTATGACCGCACATACGTTTGTTTAGCCTTCCGTTCGTTTCATCGACGTATACCAATCCGCAAAAGTTGCACTCTAATCCGTAGACGACATTTATCGATTTACAATTCAGATCATCGTAACTTCTGGTAAAATATGACTTCTTGGTCAAATTGCTAGTGAATTCAGCATCTGCAATGAAAATTGCACAAGTTTTGCAGCCTTTGGTCTCACATTTCGAAATGCGACAATGTTGTACTGTGTCATCAAAAACTAAAATGTATTTAAGGAGTACTGAACATTGCTGTATATGTGTAATATTGCTGTTGTCACTAGGACGATGATCTGAATGAGTCATGTTTGAGATATTTGTCATGTCTGGTGATGAGGGGACACCTGCCGTATCAGACAACACCGTGTCTGTTTTCGACCTTTTTATACTGGGCAACTTCCGAGCCAGTTTTCTGTATGATCTTCGTAAATTCATGCAATAGTAGTTTTGATACTGGGCGGATGATGTCCTCGGGTTCAAAATGTCCACAAGCAGAGACATAGACCCAGTGGTTATAAAAGAAGGACAAAAGATACCAAAGGGACAGTCAATCTCATAAATCTAAAACAAACTGACAACGCCATGGCTAAAAATGAAAAAAGACAACCAAAAGATAGCACACATGACACAACATAGAAAACTAAAGAATAAACAACACGACCCCCCCAAAAAAAACAAACAAAAAAACTAGGGGTGATCTCAGGTGCTCCGGAAGGATAAGCAGATCCTGCTCCAGATGTGGCACCCGTCGTGTTGCTTATGTGATAACAAATTCGATAAATAGTCTAATTCGGTAAATTACAGGTAAAACTAAGGATTATATCAATGATGTTTAAATAAAAAATTCCGGAAACAACAAAAACAATTAAAAAAAAGTGTTGCTAAACCTTTTTGGCTCAGTATAGTATAAACAAGCTAGAGATAGTACCAGACTACACACAAACTAAACTTTTCCCAAGAAAATGTATATTTCGACTGTTAGTTTAATCATATTTTATTGTTCAAAAATTGCAAATGGATTAGACACATGTTTTTCAACTTAGTAACGTCTTCTCCAAGATTTTGACTGTTGTCTCAAACATCAGAACATATATAAAGAATGCATATCAAATAAGCTTTTAAATAATGCGTTTTTTTCTTTATTTTGCATATAACAGATACAAATCTAATGGAATATCTGTGTATACCCTTGTGAACACGTTGTATTTATGCAATACATAACCTTTCAACATATCGTGACGTAACGATCACAAAGACAGTTTGCTAGTTTCATCGAGTCAAGTTAAAAGGTTAATCAAATATTGTAAACGCATATCCTTATTTGTACAAATTACATATATCACACAACATGTCAAAACAGATACACTTACTGCAATTGTTATTGTTGGCGTACTAAATTATAATCCTGGTACCTTTGATAACCATTTACACCACTGGGTCGATGCCTCTGCTGGTGGACGATTCGTCCCCGAGGGCTTGTTATCTCTTATTTTCAGAAATCAAATAAGATATCGACAAAATATTTTCACGAAATTGTTAGTTACGACATGTCGTAACACATAAATCTTAGTTGAAAGGGTACGTAGACATTTGACACGAGTTTTCCTCCTTTTTATATCTAATATCATACTTATGGCAATATAACTCATTAACAATATAAAGAAGAGGACTAGAGTCTTTTGATTTGAGGTCCTTGGTTTATGACCTTGGAATTGAGCTCAAGGTCATATTATTATTTAACGTTCTATATTTGACCTTTGCTTTTACCTCATATGTATTCATGTTAAAGCTATTAGACTTTTTGCATTAGGTTGCAAGCAATCTAACGTTGAAAAAGTTATCCGGAAGTGACATTTTGTAAACCTGAAGTAGCTATTTTTTGTACTAAATCAATATAAAAGTATATAAAACCATATACTTTTGGAATCAGCGTCAGTAAACTATAAGACAGTATCGGAAGTAACATATTTTGAACTGGAAGTAGAAAAGTATCTCCCTTATTTATATCTTTTGTATAGAAACCTTATATCTTTAGAATCAGCGTACAATAAGTTGTCAATAGACACTGAAATTAATATTTTAAAACCAAATGTTAACATTTTCAGATCAAAATAGATCCTTACTGGTGGACCTTCAATTGTTCTCTGGTTTTTAATTTTTTATTCGATTTTTTTTTTTAATTTTTTTTTTTTGTGATGATACTGAGCTCTGTAGGGAAGATTGAGTTGACTGCAGTAATGGTTTTTGAAGATTTTGCTTTTTTTTGGAATTAATATTATTGTTATTCTGTTAAAGCATCATTTAATGTTCCGCATCATTGCCAAGTCAGTGAGTTTGTGAATTCTCGTGACTGAATGAGCGGACAACTTTGCTGGCGTACAATGGGCTGTTTGAAGCAAGGAGATCATTCGAAACAGAAACTATCTGTTTAGCTTCTGGGTAACTGATGTTTCTTTCTGTTTTAATTTTAATAATATTTTTTCTTTAAGGTAAACAGGGCAGTCCCTAGACGATGAAAAATGGGAATTCATCATAGGTTAATACGGATTTGGAAGATTCAGAGTTACAGTTTGTTCCCTCGTATCCTTCGTCAGAACACTTGAAGCGTCTCTACGTACCACGACATTGTTTGCTTCCATGACCAAATGTGCCATTCTTCTTGACAACTTGTTAGGCTGACTTCATACATGGGAAGAAAGCAAAGGAGTTATCAGTGCCCTTAAACTTTACTTTCCGCTATATAGATGACAATATCAAAGATGTGGTATGATTGTCAATGAGACGTTCTCTCACTAAATAATTCAAAATTTAGTGACTTTTTTAAACGCAACTATCGCATCGAAGTACAGATTATGATACAACAGAAACAGTGAGGTATGCCTTATATCTTGACTAACGCATAGTAATTGACAATAAGGGTCAATTGAAAACGGAACTTTACGACACAATAGATGATTTTAGCTTCCCAATTGTGAACTTTTCATTTATATGTAACATCATCACAGTAGCGCCGGCATACAGAGAATTATATCCCAATTGATACAATATACCTGGTCTTGTATTTCCTATTATGATTAGGGTTGCTCCTCACATGGAAGCTATTTAACCAAGAGTTCCAAATGGTGAAGTTAAAATTATCACGTAGTATTTTTTTACGGGTGCCATCACGAGTTGTTTATCAGTTATGGAATATCAGTTCAACATATGAAAACGGAAATGTTCCTTAATGTCGTAACTTCAATTTCGTTTGCTTTTTTCAATGTGACTGATCGGGTGTGTAAATAACAACACAACGGGACAAGAGCTGCTTACCCTTCCGGAGCTACTTGAGATAACCCCAAGTTTTTGGTGGGGTTCGTTGAACTTTTTCTATGCTGTGTTTCGTCTACTATTGCTTGTCTGTCAATCAATAGCGTCGTCAGTTTATTTTCGTTTGTGAGTTTAAATGTCCCTCTTGTATCTTTAGCCCCTCGTTTTTGTGCTCTTGCTACAATGTATTACGGACTGGCTCGAAATTTTGGTTCACCTCCACATTACAGGTTTCTTTTGCACATTCTAAACCTATTATTTTCATGAAACACTTAATTTAAGCGAACATGGATTTTTCAATACCGGAGTAAAGGTATACCCTTAACACAATGACATTCATATTAGAATTTCTTCTACATCCACAACCACCCTTCCCGAAAATAGGAAGAGAATCATGCCATGTGTATGCAAAAATAAAAACCTTGAATCGTTTATTTTTCAACAAGACAAAGGTTAGTAATTAATTATTGGTTTATTTTTTTATGACTGATCTGTGTATCCTCGTTATCCTCGTTAAATATCTTAATTTGGCATTCCATTTGGTGTTTGCTTTACGCCGCATGAGAACAAATGGCTACATGTATATCACGACGAGAGCTTATTCAAAATCTTTACAATTTACATAATATTTTGAAAATCAGACAAAAGGTCCTTCAACAAACTTATATTAAATTCTAAAGCAAATTGTTTATTTAAAAATTAAATTCAACACTTAGATAATGTGATCAACATTAAAATTTCTTTATCAGTTGATTTGACACAATATTGATTCTTGTTTGTTTTCGTTATGTAATAAAACGTTTTTTTTTGGTTAAATAACTTTCAATGATGTTGATGTTTTTATTGTGAGAATGGAATTTAAATGGTGTCAATTGTAGCTCTGTAAAAAGATTTAATTGAGTCTGTTCATTAAATATTGGTTCATATGAGATATGTCGGGAAGGTGCCATCTTCTGGTTAGTTGAAAGTCTGTATACTGATTAATTTTTAAACAAAAGAACATACGGCGAAAGTTGAATGTTATTAAACCAAATACAATTAAAAAGAACACTATAACACGTAACTAAGATATCTGTCCTTCAGAGTTCGGTATTTGTGTTATTTTTTTTTCAATCCAAAATACCGTTAGCTTACAGTTCAACTCCAAATTTCCCCGACCTTCAGCTTCTTTATTACAGAACATACATTGTGTATTAATCCTGAACACGCATGAACTATGCTACTATACTGTGAAAGTACTTTAATTCGTGGGTATCAAATTTTGTGGTTAGAGCAAAAGTTATATTTGTGGACATGGAAAAGTAAGGTGCTCATTTTAACTTACTGTGACGTCTTTAAAAAATGACAATATTCAACAAATTTGAAATACAATTACTGCTTTCAACTGTGAATAACAATTGTCCTGATTGAAGGAAATTGCTAAGTAAACATTTGAATTGTAGCACACGTGTAACCAGAAGGGTTGACCCTTATCAACCCGATATTGAGTGATCAACAGATTAAAGACCATCAAAGGTGTTATGGGTCATGAACATTAAAACTTTAAAGAAAAATAGTTAATTAAATATATGCTATTAATATACCTTGAATTGTAAAATTAATTCTGATCAAAAACAAGCCCAGCATGAAATCATTACTTTCTGTATGAGAAGTATCATGATATAAAATGAACACTTCATCATAGCAAATCATTACCGGAAATCTGACTTTCATCAATCAAAAACATGTGTATATATTAAAAGCCTGCAAGTCGTACAGTTTAAAGATTGAATAAATATGATAGGGTATTTCAAATTCAGCCTGCAGTTGTAGTTCATAGTGCATTTGGCAATATTCTATTCATTCTCTAAATTTTATGGCATGCCCGTATCCATGTAAACAACCAATATCTTGTTTTTATATTTCGTGGGACACCTAAATTCTTGTTTAATGTCATCAACAAAAACCACAAAAATTGGTTCCCTACGAACAGGAAGACATTTTATACGAACACGAAATAGGGTCCATGGACAAGGGTAATTTTTTTTTGGAATTGATTAATGGCGACGGCTATACATAAACAGCTATTGTTTTTACAAAGTGTACGACTTTTTTTGCGACAAAATACACATTTTCCATATTTTAATAAAATATAACTATGTGTTCTGAAGAGCCTGAGTCGCTCACCTGCATTAACAAGTAAAATTATGTTTTTCTTAATTAAGACACATGGGGTGATTGAACACTGTATATTACTTTGTTTTTTCAAGTTGTGGATAAAACTCATTATCAGACGTGACTGCAAAATTGTACCTCTCGCACAGCCAAACGGACGCCCCACTTTAGCTAGGGTTTTACTGTCGATCGGAAAAATACCAATGATAACCTTCGGGTTACTTTTAACAAGTGAAAGTTCGTCGGTTAAAGTCGTATCCGTGGACGACAGTGTTGTAATTATAAACGTTGCTAGTCATGTTAGTATTAAGGACGCTATAGCTAGATGTGTAAACGGAGGGTCTTTGACTAGTATCACTATTTAAAAATGGTGGACCGTGTATCGTTAAAATAAATACGTTACAAATTATATGACAATTAAAAACAAATTGTTCAGAGAACAATTGAAGGTCTTTCCACCAGTAGGAATCTATTTAAAAATGCAAATATTAAAATTTGTAAATGTCAGTTTTAGCATCAAATGAGAGCGTATTGTACGCTGATTAAAAAAATATATTGTTTTTATAAAATTAAATATATAAAAAAGGGAGATAATCTTTTACTTCCGGTTTAAAACGTTTACTGCCGGTATTGTTTGATAGTTTACTTGACACTGATTCCAAAAATATATGGTTCTATATACTTTTACATTGATTAAGTAAAAAAAATAGCTACTTCCGGTTAACTAAAGGTCACCACCGGTTGTGTTTTTTAAGGTCACATTGCTTACAACCTTATGCAAAAAGTC
>CM034354.1:81020794-81034903 GCA_019925275.1 Mytilus edulis | reverse complement strand
ACACATACATTTTTATTGCAAGGGCACGTTGAACGTAAAAGGGAGTTTTTTCCCCTCTTGTATTTAAAAATACGTGTTTGGTGATATAAGTTATTCACCAAATATAATTAAGACCTATGGTCTTTTGATTTGAGGTCCTTAGTTCATGACCTTGAAATTGATCTTAAGGTCATAGCTTAATTTGACGTTCTAGATTTTGACCTTTGCTTTTATTTTATATGTATACATGATAAAGCTATGAAACTTTTGGAAAAAGGTATCAAACCATTTAACCTTGAAAGAAACAACCGGAAGTGACCTTTTATAAACCGGAAGTAGCTATTTTTTGTACTTTATTAATATAAAAGTATATAGAACCAGATATTTTTGGAATCAGTGTCAAGTAAATATTCAAATATAATCGTAAGTAACATTTTTCAAACCGGAAGTAACAAATTATCTCACTTATTTTAAAAAAAATGTATGGAAACCAAATATTTTTGGAATAAGCGTACTAGAAGCTATCATTTGACGATTGAAATGACATTTTAAACTTAGTTTCACAACTTTCATATCAAAATACATTGTTTTGATGGAAAGACCTTCAATTGTTCTCTGAACAATTGGTTTTTAATTTTTTTTTTTTTTCTTCCGCCTAATTTTGTTCTTGCGATAAACATTTGTTTCGCAATATGTCGCTTAGATATTTGGTATATGATATCGAACAGTTTATGCGCTTTTGAAATTTACCCTGCGTAAACGAATACTTTTCTTTGTAGGAGTTATCTCCCCAAACACTGTTTTCCTTGTTAGCGCAACTCCTTCGCAACCGTAAAATATTATGACAAATTTATTTTACAAAATTACTCGTTATATCCTTCGCATGATTTGTCCTATTTTGACCGAAGCGATATGAACGCTCCATATGAGAGTTATTTCCCCTTATGCATTTGTTATAAGTGATATGCATTTCTATCTTGTAAACCATAAGTGCTAGAGACCTAGGATCTTTTGATTTGAGGTCCTTGGTCCAAAAAAATGAAAATTAGGTCAAGGTCAAAGGTCAAGGTCATATTTGAGATTTTCATATGTCTTTGATTTCCCTATAATTCTTAAATGATTATAGATACAGAAAATTTAAGCAGTGAAAAATGTTAAGGACTTCAAGGGGCAACTTTGTTACATTATGACTATATTGGTTTTACCATTGTGTAAGGGACATAATCCCCATTGATGGTTTATATAAAGCCATTATTAGACAAAACTCTTAAACAAAATGACCTTGACCCATAGGGTCTTCTGCAATGACATTGTGAAGAAATGACCTTGACAAAGGTCACAAGGTCAAAGGTCAAGGTCATGTACATATGTGATTTGGGACACTACTTGAAGAGTTTTATGTGTGTTTGCCTGCCAACCAACCAACCAACCAACCATCCAACCAACCAACCAATCAATCAATCAATCAATCAATCATGATCATGATCAATCAACCAATAATTATCATGATCAATCAATCAATCACGTTTCCGTCTCGTGTGTTTATCATAGGGTTCAAGATCTTCTTTGTTTCTTTTTCGCTGTTTCAACTGACCCTATCCAACGTGTTTAACCAACCAACCAACCAACCAACTAATCAATCAATCAATCAATCAATCAATCAATCATGATCATGATCAATCAATCATGTATCCGTCTCATGTGTTTAATATACGGTCCAAGATCTTCTTTGTTTCCTTTTCGCTGTTTCAATTGACCCTATCCAACGTGTTTAATCAACCAACCAACCAACCAACTAATCAATCAATCAATCAATCAATAAATCAAGTAATCAATCAATCATGATCATGATCATGATCAATCAATCATGTTTCATGAAAAATTGAAATTTAATATTGTTCTTGCGTCACTTCTGAAAAAAAATCAACATGTACTCTGAAACTACAAGTACAATCGACCTCAAAATTTGCAGTCAGCAGGGCATACATGTACCTAAAGTTTATAAAAAAACTTGGTGCAGATATCTCTCAAAGCTTTTCCTAGAGAAAAGAAATGGCAATGCCGTAAAAATCGCTTGCAAGGTCCGTAAATCTCAGTAAAAACCTACAATAAAATGTCCGCTCCGAGATTGAAATACTAATCTGTGTTACAAACAGGTGCTGAAAAATGTACAATATCAGAAAATAATCAATAAATGTGTTTTAAAGTTACACCGGAACAATTAAATCCAAAACATGCACTGCCCGTGAACTGTGATCCAAATGTCAATTTCCTACAATGACAAAAGAAATTACATTGTGTTTATTCCGTCTCTATACATGTTGTCTGTTCAAAGTCCCCACCTAAAAAGAAATAAAAAGACTAACTTTTCGTTATTATAAACCCTAGTCACGTGATGTGGCGCGCGCGCTGTACCTAAAATAAAAGAAAAACTTTCCAAACTAAACATGAAACTTCTCCGGTAACAATAATATAGACCCCATACAGAAACAAACAAACAAACAAACAAACAAACACACAAACAAACAACCCCCCCCCCAAATTCAATTAATTTTAAAGGGGGGAAAGACCGCCTACAATTGCTTTTTTAAAGCAATTGATTTATATTTATTATTATTATTTTTTTTCTTCCGCCAACTTTTTTTTCCTTCGCAGTTTTTTTGTTTCGCAAGATGTCGCTTAGACATATGGTATATGATATCGAACAGTTATTACGCTTTTGTAACTGACACCGCGTAACCAAAATCTTTTCAATGTAAGAGTTATCTCCCCAAACACTGTTTTTCTTGTGATCGCTTAATATTCCCAACCGTATAAGAAACCAACAAATTTATTTTTCCAAATTGCTCGTTATATCCTCAGGATGTTCTGTTTTATTTTGACCGAAGCTATCCGGAGACTCCATATGAGAGTTATCCCCCCTTTTGTATATGATATAAGTGATTTGCATTTCTAACTGGTAAACCATAAGTGATAGAGACCTAGGGTCTTTTGATTTAAGATTCTTGGTCCAAAAAAAATGAAAATTAGGTCAAGGTCAAATGTCAAGGTCATATTCTAAATTTTGATTTTGGCCTATTTTCACTCATTTTCTTTAACCTTATAAGATACCAACAAATTGTTTTTACTAAATTGTTAGTTGCGACATGTCGTAACTTATATATTTTGGTTAAAAGGGTGCGTAGACATAAAATGGGAGTTTTTGCCCCTCCTATATTTAGAATTAAACGTAAAGTGATATAACTCATTAACTATACATATTACAGACCTAGGGTCTTTTGATTTGGGGTCCCTGGTTTATGACCTTGAAATATAGGTCAAGGTCATCAGTAAATTTGACGTTCTAAATTTTAACCTTTGCTCAAAATTCATATTTATACATCATTTAGCCATAGGAACTGACATTTTCAACTGAATTTTAATATTTTCATATCAAAATAGATCTTTATTGGTGGAAAGACCTTCAATTGTTCTCTGAACAATTGGTTTTTAATTAAGGTCTTTCCTTTTTCTATAAGGAAAGACCTTACTGTATTTCTTCTGATTATTATTATTAGGTCTTTCCACTTTTCCGTGGAAAGACCTATTGGTTTTCTTCTGATTATTATTATTTTTTTTCTTCCGCCTAATTTTCTTTCCTTCGCAGTTTTTTTGTTTCGCAAGATGTCGCTTAGATATATGGTATATGATATCGAACAATTAATACGCTTTTGAAACTGACAGCTCGTAACCAAAATCTTATCCATGTAAGAGTTATCTCCCTGAACACTGTTTTTCTTGTTATCGCTTAATCTTCGCAACCGTATAAGAAACCGACAAATTTATTTTACCAAATTGCTCGTTATATCCTCAGGATGATTTGATTCATTTTGACTGAAGCTATCTGGAGACTCCATATGAGAGTTATTTCCCCTTTTATATTTGATATAAGTGATATGCATTTTTAACTGGAAAACCATAAGTGGTAGAGGCCTAGGGTCTTTTGAATTGAGGTCCTTGGTCCAAAAAAATGAAACTGAGGTCAAGGTCAAAGGTCAAGGTCATGATTAAGATTTTGATTTTGGCTTGTTATTTCTTATTTTCAGAAATCATACAAGATATCGCCAAAATATTTTAACACAATTGTTAGTTACGACATGTCGTAACACATAAATTTTAGTCGAAAGGGTACGTAGACATTTGACGCGAGTTTTCCCCCTTTTTATATCTAATATCATAAGTATGGTAATATAACTCATTAACAATATAAAGTAGAGGACTAGAGTCTTTTGATTTGAGGTCCTTGGTTTATAACCTTGAAATTGAGCTCAAGGTCATATGCTAATTAAACGTTCTAGATTTTGACCTTTGCTTTTACCTCATATGTACACATGATAAAGCCTTGGGACTTTTTGCATTAAGTTGTAAGCAATGTGACCTTAAAAACATAACCGGAAGTGACCTTTTGTAAACCGGAAGTAGCTATTTTTTGTACTAAATCAAAGTAAAAGTATATAGAACCATATATTTTTGGAATCAGTGTCAAGTAAACTATCAAACAATACCGGAAGTAAACTTTTTAAACCGGAAGTAAAAGATTATCTCCCTTTTCGATATATTTTTTTTTATAGAAACCATATATTTTTTGAATAAGCGTTCAATAAGCTGTCATTTGGCGCTAAAATTGACATTTTAAACCAAATTGTAATATTTTTATATAAAAAAAGGTCTTAACTGGTGGAAAGACCATCAATGGTTCTCTGAACAATTGGTTTTTAATATTGTTCTTACATCTCTTCTGAAAAAAAAATCCACATGTTTGTTATCAGTTGAACTCTGAAACTACAAGTCCAATCGACCCCAAACTTTACAGTCAGCAGGGCATACATGTACTAAAGGTTCATAAAACAACGTGGTGCAGATATCTCTCAAGACTTTTCCTAGAGAAAAAAAATGGCAATGCTGTAAAAATCGCTTGCTAGGTCCGTAAATCTCAGTAAAAACCTACAATAAAATGTCCGCTCCTAGATTGAAATACTTATCTGTGTTACAAACTGGTGCTGAAAAATGTACATTATCAGAAAATAATCCTTAAATGTGTATTAAAGTTCCACCGGATCAATTAAATCCAAAACATGCACTGCTGGTGAACTGTGATCAAAATGTCAATTTCCTCCTACAATGACAAAAGAAATTACATTGTGTACATTCCGTCTCTATACATGTTGTCTGTTCAACATCCCGACCTAAAGAGAAATAAAAAGACTAAGTTTTCGTTATTATAAACCCAAGTCACGTGGTGTCTCCTCAATCTGGCGCGCGCGCTGGACCTAAAATAAAATAAAAACTTTCCAAACTAAACATGAAACTTCCCCGGAATAATATAGACCTCTCACACAAACAAACAAACAAACAAACAAACAAACAAACAAACAAACAAACAAACAAACAAACACACACACACACACACACACAACAAACAATCATGTTTCTAAGGGGGGAAAGACCGTTTACAATTGCTTTTTGAAAGCAATTGATTTATATTGTAAAACGGCAATTTTAACCATTCTGTTCCGTTTATATAAAAAAAAAAAAAAAAAATCTCCCCGAGACCCCCTTTTGCCCCCCCCCCTTTTTTTTTTACCCTCCACTTACAAATGAATGTAGCTTGTGTGCTATCTATCATATCAACGGATAAGAACGACAACTCCAGTTTTTTCCCTATTATTAAGGTCTTTCCTTTCTTAAATGGAAAGACCTTACTGTATTGCGTTTGTTTATTATTAGGTCTTTCCACCTTTCTGTGGAAAGACCTATTGTATTTCTTCTGATTATTATTATTTTTTTTTTTTTTTTTTTTTCTTCCGCCTAATTTTGATATTGCGACAAATGTTTGTTTCTCAATATGTCGCTTAGATATTTCTCATATTGTATCGTACAGTTTATGCGCTTTTACATTTAACCCTGCTAAGCCGAACACTTTTCTTTGTAAGAGTTATCTCCCTATTCACTGTTTATCATCAGAGTGCATCTCCTTCGTAACAAAAAAAGATAGCGACAAAATTCTTTTTACAAATTGTTCGTTACATCCTAAGGAAAATTTGGCTTATTTGGATCGAAGCGATTCGATGAAATTTTATAGGAGTTATCTACCTTTACAAAATTATTTTCTCAATATGTGTTATTAACTAATAAACCGTCAACCGTATAAACCTGGAATGTATTTATTTGAGATCCCTAGGCCCTTTATTAGAAAATGGGGTCAAGGTCAAAGGTCAAGGTCAAGTTCTAAATTCGGAATTTTCCATGTTTTTGCATTTTCTCCAACCCTTGAAAAGGTACATATTAAAGAACAAGTGCAAAATGATTGCTATATAGTTATGAAGATATTTTACATTTGGTCTGATACAATTAAATAGCATCTAATAGGAGTTAGTGCCCCTGAAATGTCTTGATATGAGGTTATTTGATTATAACTTCAACTAAGTCCATTTTAATGGCATTTGACCTTGTGCAAAAGGTTGGATGACAAATGACCTTGAAAAATGACTACCGGAAGTGACCTTGAGAAAACCGGGAGTAACCTTTTTTGCAATTTTTTCGTATAAAAGTACTCAGAATCCATATATTTTGTCATATAGATACATAAACTGATTACTGAAGACTAAAAATGACTTCCAACAAACCGGAAGTGTACATGTTACTCCCATTCCAAATACAAAAGTATATAGAAACTATATATTTTTGGAATCAGTGTGAAAGAAGCTATCATATTAGATCGGAAGTGACATTCATTTCACCGGAAGTAGCATATTATCTCCTTTATATCACTTAAAAATATGATTAAACCATTATTTATCGTATCAGTATGAACAACTATATTCTTATCAAAATTTCTTTGATATGGAAAGACCTTCAATTGTTCTCTGAACAATTGGTTTTTAATTATTATTAGGTCTTTCAACCTTTCAGGTGAAAGACCTATTGTTTTTGTTCTGATTATTATTATTATTATTTTTTTTTTTCTTCCGCCAACTTTTTGTTCCTTCACTGTTTTTTTGTTTCGCAAGATGTCGCTAAGATATATGGTATATGATATCGAACAGTTAATACGCTTCTGAAACTGACACCACGTAACAAAAAACTTTACCTTGTAAGAGTTATCTCCCGAACACTGTTTTTCTTGTTATCTCTAAGGCTTCGCAACCGTATAAGAAACCGACAAATTTATTTTTCCAAATTGCTCGTTATATTCTCAGGATGTTCTGTTTCATTTGGACCGAAGCTATCCGGAGACTCCATATGAGAGTTATCCCCCTTTTATATATGATATAAGTGATTTGCATTTCTAACTGGTAAACCATAAGTGATAGAGACCTAGGGTCTTTTGATTTAAGATCCTTGGTCCAAAAAAATGAAAATTAGGTCAAGGTCAAAGGTCAAGGTCAAATTTGAAATTTTGATTTTGGCTTATTTTCACTTACTTCATTAATTTTATAAGATTGCGACAAATTATTTTTACTAAATTGTTAGTTGCGACATGTCGTAACTTATAAATTTTGATTGGAAGGGTGCGTAGACAATAAATGGGAGTTTTTGCCCCTCTTATATTTAGAATTATGCGTAAAGTGATATTACTCATAAACCATACATAATACTGACCTAGGGTCTTTTGATTTGGGATCCTTAGTTTATGGCCTTGAAATTGAGGTCAAGGTCATAGGTTAATTGGACGTTCTAGATTTTGACCTTTGCTCGAAATTCATATGTTTATATCATAAAGACATAGCAACTGACATTTTCAATTGAATCTTAATATTTTTATATCAAAATAGATCCTTATTGGTTGAAAGACCTTCAATTGTTCTTTGAACAATTGGTTTTTAATTATTATTATTATTATTATTATTCTTTTTCTTCCGCCGTTTTCAAAGTCGAAAAACAAGAAAAGTACGCAACATATACAAATGATCTTTGGTATCATGTATCAAGGGTATAATATCTTTCTTGTATTAGAAGAACCAAGATTTACTATTTACCTTATAGGAGTTATCTCCCCAATTACAAAAAACACTGTTATCACTACTCCTCATAAACTATAAGACTTAGCGGCAAATGGCTTTTTTTTAAAATGTTCCTTGCCAAAAGTTACAACTTCAAATAACTTTAACCGAAGCGATCCAGTGACCTTTTATAGGAGTTATTTCCCCTTGAATATTTAAATTTTCGATATGCATATAAATCTCATGAACCGTAAGTCATAAAGACTGCGGGTCTTCAGATTTGAGTTCATTGGACCAAAACTAGAAAATATAGGTCAAGGTCAAAGGTCAAGGTCATATTTTAGATTTTCAAAAGTTTTTCATTTCCCTATAACTATTGAACGGTTATAGATACAGAAAAAATAAGCAGTTGAAAATGATTGGTACTTCAAGGGGCAACTTTTTTACATTATGACTATACTGATTTTACCATCATGTAAGGGACATAACTCCCATTGATGGTTTTTAAAAAGCCATTTTTAGGCAAAACTCTTTAACAAAAGGTCCTTGACCCATACGGTCTTTTGCAATGACCTTGTGGAGCAATGACCTTGACGAAGGTCACAAGGTCAAAGGTCAAGGTCATCAAATTATGTGTTTTTTGGCACTATTTAAACAGTTTTATGTGTGTTTGAATTCCAACCAATCAATCAATCAATCGATCAATCAATCAATCAATCAATCAATTAATCAATCAATCAATCAATCAATCAATCAAAGCAAGTTTCCGTTTCATGTGTTTAATACGGGATCCAAGGTCTCTTTTTTTCGCTTGTTTTAATTGACACTTTCCAACGTGTTTAACCAACGTGTTTAACCAACGTGTTTAACCAACATGTGTTACCAACGTGTTTAACCAACGTGTTTAACTAACCAACCAACGTGTTTAACCAACCAACCAACCAATCAATCAATGCATGTTTCCGTTTCATGTGTTTCATACGGGATCCAAGGTTTTTTTTTCGCTTGTTTTAATTGAGCCTATTCAACCAACGTGTTTAACCAACGTGTTTAACCAACGTGTTTAACTAACCAACCAACGTGTTTAACCAACCAACCAATCAATCAATGCATGTATCCGTTTCATGTGTTTCATACGGGATCCAAGGTGGGTTTTTTTTGCTTGTTTTAATTGAGCCTATCCAACCAACGTGTTTAACCAACGTGTTTAACCAACGTGTTAAACCAACATGTTTAACCAACGTGTTTAACTAACCAACCAACGTGTTTAACCAACCAACCAATCAATCAATGCATGTATCCGTTTCATGTGTTTCATACGGGATCCAAGGTGTTTTTTTTGGCTTGTTTTAATTGAGCCTATCCAACCAACGTGTTTAACCAACGTGTTAAACCAACATGTTTAACCAACGTGTTTAACTAACCAACGTGTTTAACCAACTAACCAACCAACCAATCAATCAATCAATCAATGCCTGTTTCCGTTTCATTTGTGTCATACGGGATCCAAGGTTTTTTTTCGCTTGTTTTAATTGAATCTATTAAATGTGTTTAACCAACCAACGTGTTTAACCAACATGTTTAACCAATGTGTTTTACCAACGTGTTTAACCAACCAACCAATCAATCAATGCATGTTTCCGTTTCATGTGTTTAATACGGAAACTTATGTCTCTTTTTTTTCGTTTGTTTAAATTAACCCTATCCAACGTGTTTAATCAACCAATGTGTTTAAGCAACGTGTTTAACCAACCAATGTGTTTAAGCAACGTGTTTAACCAACCAATCAATCAATCCATTCTATTAATTAATGCATGTTTCCGTTTCATGTGTTTAATACGGAATCCAAGGTCTCTTTTTTCGCCTGTTTCAAGAGACCCAATATCAAGTGTTTAACTAATAAACCAATCAACCAACCAACTAATCAATAAATTTATCAATCAATATATATGATATATTTATTTATGACAGTATAATTAAAAGAAAATGGAAGGAAAGACCTATCAATTATTCAAGAAGAATTGAACTTTAATTATTATTATTATTATTATTATTATTATTCTTTTTCTTCCGCCGTTTTCAAAGTCGAAAAACAAGAAAAGTACGCAACATATACAAATGATCTTTGGTATCTTGTATCAAGGGTATAATATCTTTCTTGTATTAGAAGAACCAAGATTTACTATTTACCTTATAGGAGTTATCTCCCCAATTACAAAAAACACTGTTATCACTACTCCTCATAAACTATAAGACTTAGCGGCAAATGGTTTTTTTTTTAAATGTTCCTTGTCAAAAGTTACAACTTCAAATAAATTTAACCGAAGCGATCCAGTGACCTATTATAGGAGTTATTTCCCCTTGAATATTTAAATTTTCGATATGCATATAAATCTCATGAACCGTAAGTCATAAAGACTGCGGGTCTTCAGATTTGAGTTCATTGGACCAAAACTAGAAAATATAGGTCAAGGTCAAAGGTCAAGGTCATATTTTAGATTTTCAAAAGTTTTTCATTTCCCTATAACTATTGAACGGTTATAGATACAGAAAAATTAAGCAGTAAAAAATGATTGGTACTTCAAGGGGCAACTTTTTTACATTATGACTATACTGATTTTACCATCATGTAAGGGACATAACTCCCATTGATGGTTTTTAAAAAGCCATTTTTAGGCAAAACTCTTTAACAAAAGGTCCTTGACCCATACGGTCTTTTGCAATGACCTTGTGGAGCAATGACCTTGACGAAGGTCACAAGGTCAAAGGTCAAGGTCATCAAATTATGTGTTTTTTGGCACTATTTAAACAGTTTTATGAGTTTTTGAATTCCAATCAATCAATCAATCAATCAATCAATCAATCAATCAATCAATCAATCAATCAATCAATCAATCAATGCACGTTTCCGTTTCATGTGTTTCATACTGGATCCAAGGTTTTTTTTGTTGCTTGTTTTAATTGACCCTTTTCAACGTGTTTAACCAACGTACGTGTTTAACCAACGTGTTTAACCAACATGTTAAACCAACGTGTTTAACCAACCAACCAATCAATCAATCAATGCTTGTTTCCGTATCATGTGTTTAATACGGGATCCAAGGTTGTTTTTTTTGCTCGTTTTAATTGACCCTTTCCAACGTGTTTAACCAACGTGTTTAACCAACATGTTTAACCAACATGTTTAACCAACGTGTTTAACTAACCAACCAACGTGTTTAACCAACCAACCAATCAATCAATGCATGTCACGTTTCATGTGTTTCATACGGGATCCAAGTTTTTTTTTTCGCTTGTTTTAATTGAGCCTATCCAATCAACGTGTTTAACCAACGTGTTTAACCAACATGTTTAACCAACGTGTTTAACTAACCAACCAACGTGTTTAACCAACCAACCAATCAATCAATGCATGTCACGTTTCATGTGTTTCATACGGGATCCAAGTTTTTTTTTTCGCTTGTTTTAATTGAGCCTATCCAACCAACGTGTTTAACCAACGTATTTAACCAACGTGTTTAACCAACATGTTTAACCAACGTGTTTAACTAACCAACCAACGTGTTTAACACAACCAACCAACCAATCAATCAATGCATGTCACGTTTCATGTGTTTCATACGGGATCCAAGTTTTTTTTCCGCTTGTTTTAATTGAGCCTATCCAGCCAACGTGTTTAACCAACATGTTTAACCAACGTGTTTAACCAACATGTTTAACAAACGTATTTAACTAACCAACCAATGTGTTTAACCAGCCAACCAATCAATCAATGCATGTTTCCGTTTCATGTGTTTAATACGGAATCCAAGGTCTCTTTTTTTTTCGCTTGTTTCAAGAGACCCTATATCAAGTGTTTAATTAATAAACCAATCATCCAACCAACCAACCAACTAATCAATAAATTAATCAATCAATATATATGATATTTTTATTTATGACAGTATAAATAAAAGAAAATGGAAGGAAAGACCTATCAATTATTCAAGAAGAATTGAACTTTAATATTGTTCTTACATCTCTTCTGAAAAAAAAAATCCACATGTTTGTTATCAGTTGAAATCTGAAACTACAAGTCCAATCGACCCCAAACTTTACAGTCAGCAGGGCATACATGTACTAAAGGTTCATAAAACAACGTGGTGCAGATATCTCTCAAGACTTTTCCTAGAGAAAAAAAATGGCAATGCTGTAAAAATCGCTTGCTAGGTCCGTAAATCTCAGTAAAAACCTACAATAAAATGTCCGCTCCTAGATTGAAATACTTATCTGTGTTACAAACTGGTGCTGAAAAATGTACATTATCAGAAAATAATCCTTAAATGTGTATTAAAGTTCCACCGGATCATTTAAATCCAAAACATGCACTGCTGGTGAACTGTGATCAAAATGTCAATTTCCTCCTACAATGACAAAAGAAATTACATTGTGTACATTCCGTCTCTATACATGTTGTCTGTTCAACATCCCGACCTAAAGAGAAATAAAAAGACTAAGTTTTCGTTATTATAAACCCAAGTCACGTGGTGTCTCCTCAATCTGGCGCGCGCGCTGGACCTAAAATAAAATAAAAACTTTCCAAACTAAACATGAAACTTCCCCGGAATAATATAGACCTCTCACAGAAACAAACAAACAAACAAACAAACAAACAAACAAACAAACACACAAACACACAAACACACACACACACACACACAACAAACAATCATGTTTCTAAGGGGGGAAAGACCGTTTACAATTGCTTTTTGAAAGCAATTGATTTATATTATTAAGGTCTTTCCTTTTTCTATAAGGAAAGACCTTACTGTATTTCTTCTGTTTATTATTATTATTATTATTAGGTCTTTCAACCTTTCAGGTGAAAGACCTATTGTTTTTGTTCTGATTATTATTATTATTATTTTTTTTTTTCTTCCGCCAACTTTTTGTTCCTTTGCTGTTTTTTTGTTTCGCAAGATGTCGCTAAGATATATGGTATATGATATCGAACAGTTAATACGCTTCTGAAACTGACACCGCGTAACAAAAAACTTTACCTTGTAAGAGTTATCTCCCCGAACACTGTTTTTCTTGTTATCTCTAAGGCTTCGCAACCGTATAAGAAACCGACAAATTTATTTTTCCAAATTGCTCGTTATATCCTCAGGATGTTCTGTTTCATTTGGACCGAAGCTATGCGGAGACTCCATATGAAAGTTATCCCCCCTTTTATATATGATATAAGTGATTTGCATTTCTAACTGGTAAACCATAAGTGATAGAGACCTAGGGTCTTTTGATTTAAGATCCTTGGTCCAAAAAAATGAAAATTAGGTCGAGGTCAAAGGTCAAGGTCAAATTTTAAATTTTGATTTTGGCTTATTTTCACTTACTTCATTAATTTTATAAGATTGCGACAAATTATTTTTACTAAATTGTTAGTTGTGACATGTCGTAACTTATAAATTTTGATTGGAAGGGTGCGTAGACAATAAATGGGAGTTTTTGCCCCTCTTATATTTAGAATTATGCGTAAAGTGATATTACTCATAAACCATACATAATACTGACCTAGTGTCTTTTGATTTGGGATCCTTAGTTTAAGACCTTGAAATTGAGGTCAAGGTCATAGGTTAATTGGACGTTCTAGATTTTGACCTTTGCTTTAAATTCATATTGATACATCATAAAGCCATAGGAACTGACATTTTCAACTGAATTTTAATATTTTCATATCAAAATAGATCTTTATTAGTTGAAAGACCTTCAATTGTTCTTTGAACAATTGGTTTTTAATTATTATTATTATTCTTCCGCCAAACTTTGACAAAGTTATCCGCGTTAATCGTAAGACGTGTCACTTTCATGTTCACACTTTGTATCGGTGTCATGAATACCTATCCGGAACTCACCCTGTGAGTCGAAATATTTTGTCGGTTCGGAGTAATCCCTCCGAAACCCAAAAACCTTGTTATCGTTCCAACACCGTAACCGTAATAGGTAGAAAAAAAACGAAGGTTGAAATTTGTTCAGGACCAGACCCTGGTTCTTCGTTACATTTGGATCGAAAAGATTCAACGACTCATTGGTAGGGTTATGCCCCTATTAAAATTAACCGGTGTCGGTTGGCCACCAAAACTCAGAAACCGTAAGTCGTAGACACCTA
>CM034354.1:80855794-81018294 GCA_019925275.1 Mytilus edulis | reverse complement strand
ATCAACCAACCAACTAATCAATCAATCAATCAATCAATCAATCAATCAATCAATCAATCAATCATGATCATGATCAATCAATCATGTTTCCGTCTCATGTGTTTAATATAGGGTCCAAGATCTTCTTTGTTTCTTTTTCCGTGTTTCAATTGACCCTATTCAACGTGTTTAACCAACCAACCAACCAACCAAACAACCAACCAACTAACCAACTTATCAATCAATCAATCAATCAATCTGAATGACTGTTTAATCATGACAGTTTATTGAAGGAACAAACTCTCAATTATTCAAGAAAAATTGAAATTTAATATTGTTCTTACGTCACTTCTGAAAAAAAATCCACATGTTCTCTGAAACTACAAGTACAATCGACCTCAAAATTTGCAGTCAGCAGGGCATACATGTACTAAACGTTTATAAAAAAACTTGGTGCAGATATCTCTCAAAGCTTTTCCTAGAGAAAAGAAATGGCAATGCCGTAAAAATAGCTTGCTAGGTCCGGAAATCTCAGTAAAAACCTACAATAAAATGTCCGCTCCGAGTTTGAAATACTAATCTGTGTTACAAACAGGTGCTGAAAAATGTACATTATCAGAAAATAATCAATAAATGTGTTTTAAAGTTACACCGGAACAATTAAATCCAAAACATGCACTGCTTGTGAACTGTCATCAAAATGTCAATTTCCTACAATGACAAAAGAAATTACATTGTGTTTATTCCGTCTCTATACATGTTGTCTGTTCAAAGTCCCCACCTAAAAAGAAATAAAAAGACTATCTTTTCGTTATTATAAACCCGTGTCACGTGATGTGGCGCGCGCGCTGTACCTAAAATAAAAGAAAAACTTTCCAAACTAAACATGAAACTTCTCCGGTAACAATAATATAGACCCCATACAGAAACAAACAAACAAACAAACAAACAAACACCCCCCTCCACCCCCAATTCAATTAATTTTACAGGGGGAAAGACCCCCTACAATTGCTTTTTTAAAGCAATTGATTTATATTTATTAGGTCTTTCCACTTTTCCGTGGAAAGACCTATTGAATTTGTTCTGATTATTATTTTTTTTTTTTTTTTTTTTTTTTTTCTTCCGCCTAATTTTTTTCTTGCATAGTATTGATGTTTCAAAAGATGTCGCTTAGATATTTGGAATATGATGTCGTATAGTTTATATGCTTTAAAAATTTACAACGACATAACAAAAAACTTTACGTTGTAAGAGTTATCTCTCCAAACACTGTTTTTCTTGTGGCCACTACTCCTTCGCAACCGTAAAAGATTACGAAAAATTTATTTTACCAAATCGCTCGTAATATCTTAAGGATTAGGCAATTCATTTGGACTGAAGCTTTCCAGAGACTCCATATGAGAGTTATTTCCCCTTATGCATATGATATAAATGATTTGCATTTCTAACTTGTAAACCATAAGTGATAGAGACATAGGGTCTTTTGATTTAAGGTCCTTCGTCCCAACAAATGAAAATGAGGTCAAGGTCAAAGGTCAAGGTCATATTCTAAATTTTGATTTTGGCTTATTTTCACCTATTTTCATATATCGTATGACATATCGACAAATAATTTTTCATAAATTGTTAGTTGCGACATGTCCTTACTTGTATATTTTGGTTGAAAGGGTGCGTAGACAATAAATGGGACTTTTTGCCCATCTTAAATTTAGAATTACGCATCAAGTGATATTACTCTTTTACCAAACATATTAAAGACCTAGGGTCTTTTGATTTAAGGTCCTTGGTTTGTGACCTTGAAATTGAGGTCAAGGTCATAGGTTAATAGGACGTTCTAGATTTTGACCTTTGCTTTAAATTCATATTAATACATCACAAAGCCATAGGAACTAACATTTTAAACTGATTTTTTCATATTTCAATATCAAAATAGATTTTTACTAGTGGAAAGACCTTCAATTGTTCTCTGAACAATTGGTTTTTAATTAAGGTCTTTCCTTTTACAAAAGGGAAAGACCTTACTGTATTTCTTTTGTTTATTATTATTATTATTATTCTTCCGTTAAACTTTGACAAATTTAGCCGCGTTAACCGTAAGACGTGTCGCTTTCATATTCACACTTTGTATAGGTGTCATGAATACCTATCTGGAACTCACCCTGTGAGTCGAAATATTTTGTCGGTTCGGAGTAATCCCTCCGAAACCCAAAAACCTTGTTATCGTTCCAACACCATAACCGTAATAGGTAGAAAAAAAACAAAGGGTGAAATTTGTTCAGGACCAGACCCCGGTTCTTCGTTACATTTGGATCGAAAAGATTCAACGACTCATTGGTAGGGTTATGCCCCTATGAAAATTAACCGGTGTCGGTTGGCCACCAAAACTCAGAAACCGTAAGTCGTAGACACCTAGGATCTTCACCAATCATCATCAATTCATGTATCTTTGAAAAATACCTCAAGGTCAAATTTGTATGTTGACCTTGACCTTTGACCTAACACCTTGTTATGGGATAATCTCAAAAACCATTATATTTACAGAAGTTTTAAATAGTGGAAAATGTTTGGGTCATCACGGCGCAACTTTGTTACATTTTGACCAAAAAGATTTGACCTTTTTATAAGGGGCATAACCCCTGTTTTAGGTTTCTGAAAACACAAAATCAGCTTTTACTATATAACGAAAGGTCATAGACCCTTGGGGTCTTCAGTAATGGCATTGGGGACTAATGACCTTGACAAAGGTCAAAAGGTCAAAGGTCAAGGTCATGTCCCAGATAGTGAATTTAGTGTTTTTAACCTTATATAAAGGATTTTAAGTGTGTTTTCGAGCTTTTTAAGGTTGACCTTGACCTTTTCAATACACTCTACGTCTGTTGGAACATGTATTTTACTTTACAAAAGGAAAGACCTCTCAATTGTTCAAGAACAATTGACAGTTTAATTATTATTATTCTTTTTCCGCCAAACTTTGACGAAGTAAGCCTCCGTAACCGTAAGACATGTCGCTTTCATATTCACACTTTGTATTCGTGTCATGAATACCTATCCGGAACTCACCCTGTTAGTCGAAAAATTTTGTCGGTTCGGAGTTATCCCTCCGAAACCAAAAAACCTTGTTATCGTTCCAACACCGTAACCGTAAAAGGTAGAGAAAAAACAAAGGGTGAAATTTGTTCAGGACCAGACCCCGGTTCTTCGTTACATTCAGATCGAAAAGATTCAACGACTCATTGGTAGGGTTATGCCCCTATGAAAATTAACCGGTGTCGGTTGACCACCAAAACTCAGAAACCGTAAGTCGTAGACACCTAGGATCTTCACCATTCATCATCAATTCACGTATCTTTGAAAAATACCTCAAGGTCAAATTTGTATGTTGACCTTGACCTTTGACCTATCACCTTGTTATGGGATAATCTCAGAAACCATAATACTTTCAGAAGTTTTGAATAGTGTAAAATGTTTGGGTCATTACGGCGCAACTTTGTTACATTTTGACCGAAGAGATTTGACTTTTTTTTAAGGGGCATTATACCTGTTTTAGGTTTTTGGAAAGACAAAATCAGCTTTTACTATATAACCAAAGGTCCTAGACCCATGGACTCTTCGGCAATGACATTGGGGATTAATGACCTTGACAAAGGTCAAAAGGTCAAAGGTCAAGATCATATCCCATATAGCAAATTTAGTATTTTTAACCTTATTTAAAGGATTTTCAGTGTGTTTTAAAGCTTTTCAATACATTCTATGTCTATTTGAACATTTATTTTACATTACAAAAGGAAAGACCTCTCAATTGTTCAAGAACAATTGACAGTTTAATTATTATTCATTTTGTTCCGCCAAACTTTGACAAAATTTCCCTCCGTAACCGTAAACCATGTCGCTTTCATGTTCACACTTTGTATCGGTGTTATGAATACCTATCCGGAACTCACCCTGTGAGTTGAAATATTTTGTCGGTTCGGAGAAATTCCTCCGAAACCCAAAAACCTTGTTATCGTTCCAACACCGTAACCGTAATAGGTAGAAAAAAAACAAAGGGTGAAATTTGTTCAGGACCAGACCACGGTTCTTCGTTACATTTGGATCGAAAAGATTCAACGACTCATTGGTAGGGTTATGCCCCTATTAAAATTAACCGGTGTCGGTTGGCCACCAAAACTCAGAAACCGTAAGTCGTAGACACCTAGGATCTTCACCATTCATCATCAATTCATGTGACTTTGAAAAATACATCAAGGTCAAATGTGTATGTTGACCTTGACCTTTGACCTAACACCTTGTTATGGGATAATCTCAGTAACCTTAATACTTTCAGAAGTGTTGTATAGTGGAAAATGTTTGGGTCATTAATGCGCAACTTTTTTACATTTTTACCGAAGAGATTTGACCTTTCTGTAAGGGGCATAACCCCTGTTTTAGGGTTCTGAAAAGAGAAAATCATCTTTTACTATATAACCAAAGGTCCTAGACCCATGGGGTCTTCAGCAATGACATTGGGGACTAATGACCTTGACAAAGGTCACAAGGTCAAAGGACAAGGTCATGTCTTAGATAGCAAATTGTGTGTTTTTGACCTTTTTTAAAGCATTTTCAGTGTGTTTTAAAGCTTTTTAAGGTTGACCTTGACCTTTGACCTTACAACTTTTTAGTCGATATCTCAAAAACGATTGTACTTACAGAAATAGTAAATAGTGAAAAACGTTCAGGTGGATGAGTCGCAACTTTTTTTTACATTTGACAATACATTCTACGTCTATTGGAACATGTATTTTACATTACAAAAGGAAAGACCTCTCAATTGTTCAAGAACAATTGACATTTTAATTATTATTTTTTTTCTTCCGCAACTGTTTTTTCCTTCGCTGCTTTTTTGTTTTGCAAGATGTCGTTTAGACATATAGTATGTGATATCGAACAGTTAATACGCTTTTGAAACTGACGCCGCGTAACTAAATTCTTTTCCATGTAAGAGTTATCTCCCCGAACACTGTTTTTCTTGTTATTACTTATATGTCGCAACCGTATAAGAAACCGACAAATTTATTTTACCAAATTGCTCGTTATATCCTCAGGATGATTTGATTAATTTTGACCAAAGCTATCCGGAGACTCCATGTGAGAGTTATTTCCCCTTTTATATTTGATAAAAGTGATATGCATTATTAACTGGAAAACCATAAGTGTTAGAGGCCTAGGGTCTTTTGATTTGAAGTCCTTGGTCCAAAAAAATGAAATGAGGTGAAGGTCAAAGGTCAAGGTCATGATTAAAATTTTGATTTTGGCTTGTTATCTCTTATTTTCAGAAATCAAATAAGATATCGACAAAATATTTTCACAAAATTGTTAGTTACGACATGTCGTAACACATAAATTTTAGTCGAAAGGGTATGTAGACATTTGACGCGAGTTTTCCCCCTTTTTATATCTAATATCATACGTATGGTTATATAACTCATAAACAAAATAAAGAAGAGGACTAGAGTCTTTTGATTTGAGGTCCTTGGTTTATGACCTTGAATTTGAGCTCAAGGTCATATGCTAATTTAACGTCATGAATTTTGACCTTTGCCTGTACACATGATAAAGCCATAGGACTTTTTGCATAAGGTTGTAAGCAATGTGACCTTAAAAAACACAACCGGAAGTGACCTTTAGTTAACCGGAAGTAGCTATTTTTTTTACTTAATCAATGTAAAAGTATATAGAACCATATATTTTTGGAATCAGTGTCAAGTAAAATATCAAACAATACCGGCAGTAAACGTTTTAAACCGGAAGTAAAAGATTATCTCCCCTTTTTATATATTTAATTTTATAGAAAAATATATTTTTGGAATCAGCGTACAATACGCTCTCATTTGATGCTGAAACTGACATTTACAAATTTTAATATTTGCATTTTTAAATAGATTCCTACTGGTGGAAAGACCTTGAATTGTTCTCTGAACAATTTGTTTTTAATTGTCATATAACTTGTAACGTATTTGGTTTAACGATACACGGTCCACCATTTTTGAAATAGTGATATTAGTCAAAGACCCTCCGTTTACACATCTAGCTATAGCGTTCTTAATACTGACATGACTAGCAACGTCCACGGATACGACTTTAACCGACGAACTTTCATTTGTTAGAAGTAACCCGAAGGTTATCATTGGTATTTTTCCGATCGACAGTAAAACCCTAGCTAAAGTGGGGCGTCCGTTTGTCTGTGCGAGAGGTACAATTTTGCAGTCACGTCTGATAATGAGTTTTATCCGCAACTTAGCTGAAAAAACAAAGTAATATACAGTGTTCAATCACCCCATGTGTCTTAATTAAGAAAGCTTACATGATGATATATGCTAACCAACACAGTTTAAAGAGCTATATGAGTAAAAAGAACTTAATACATTTGCAGAATCGACCAAAAACCAACATTTGAATCAATACTTTTTTTATAATTAAAATGATTGATAAATTCGTAAATTGACAATTCCAAATGTTAGTCCTGTAGTATATGTCCAGATTGCGCTTTTATTATCGACTGTCCTGTCCAATGGCTTGTATAATCATACAGCAGAATTGCCACTTGTTAATCAGTTCATATTTCAAGTAACCCTCTACAATTCAAATAGACCTTGATAGCTACAAATATGTCGCACTAGAAAATTCAGTCATGAAGTATCAATAAAATAACAACACAAACACATGATAAGTCTTCAAAACATATTTGCTGCTATATCTTACGGGTTAAACAAACACACATTGTACACATTTACATACATGACTTTGTGAAAATAAATTGCTGTCATACTCTGTGGAAATAATCAAGAATAGAAATTAATAGAACAAAAAATATACAAAGGTTTCATTACTCAGCTATAATTAGATAGGCTATTCTTGACTTTGCGTCTTTGGTTTTCAAATGAAAAGGGCAATTTGCAGATCTGAACATTCATCCTAATACTATCTTATGCTAACAGATAACATAAATAAACACAAATATAGTGCTTAAATAGTCACCGACTGTTATAAAATCCAATTAAACGTCTGCTCGTCCGATGAATAAAACTTTAAAAAAAAGTTTTAAATAAAAATTCTAATTAAAACGTTTTACTAAACATTTCCAACTAGTGTGCACGTCCGTTCGTATGCTTATTTGTCCATTTGTTGGTTATACAAAACCGTATTAAATGACATATTTTGGTTAAGGTTTTCTTTGAGTGTATGTTCTTATTAATTTGACACGAGTTATATAAATTTATTATAATGTGAACTTTTACCATTGTAAATTGATATGACTTTAATCATGTGCGATTCAATTATCTTGGTTAAAAATCAATGAAGCTACACCCTGAAATAAAGAATGTATTTTATGACGAGTCTTGCATTGATTCTTTTGTTTTCGTTTTAAGAATTCCAAAACGGGATGACAAAGACAATGAGATCTTTAACGCAGAGTACATTTGTTGAAAAGGGTTTTAAAGTGGCCCATTCTTTTTAAAAAATCCATAAATTTGCGTTAGCGTTGCGTTTTTTTAGAATCTGTTAAACCATATTAAAAGATAGATCGTATATATGCTATATGAAATCGAATTTAATGTTATATGACTGCAACTTTTAATCAATTTATTCAATTTAAAATATTTGAAATTCATTGGTTGAATATAATTTTTGATGAGTTATTTAATATGCATTTTTCATCAAGACCAGGTGATCGTTATTGTGTATTTACTTGAATAATATTTTTTTGTATTGAACTTTTTAAAATTTGTGTATACATCTCTGACATTTCTTTACAGTGAAATGGCATATCACATAGATGTAAATACGATTCGGGTGCGGACTGTCATACTAGACGTGTTTCCGGATATATACAAACACATGATTGACAATTGGTTTCCCCCTGCAACTGTTGAACGGATGATAAAAACTGATAATGACAAATTTCTCAAGCAAATATCACCAGCTGAAAGAACAATCATTCAAACTTTAAAATGTTCACAGTATATGAAAGTAGACGGTGCACTTATGTATAAAATAATAAGATATTTTAAGTTGATTCAGGAACCTACCAGAGGATGGGGCAAAGTACCTGAAGCTTATCATATAAACCAAGGAGATGATGCGGAAAGAATGAGAAAGTTGCGCAACGATTATGTTCATGATAATAGTTCAACCGTATCTGACGAGAAATTTCACGATTTCTTCAATAAGAGTATTGAAATAGCTGGAAGACTTGACTTAGCGGTTGGTCGTCTAGTAAACGGAATGAAAGAACAGGTCATAAACCTTAAGACAATTGTAATTGGTGATAGTGTTGTTGAAAGAGAAAACAATTGTTCAGCAGGTAAACTGATATGAAGAAAACAAAAATTATCGTTATTTGCGTAGTGTCAACTTGGTATATCATTTAGATGTTTTTGTCCATTGTTTAGTCTTTCTTATATCTTTGTATTTTGATTATAGTATAAATATGTTTGACCACCTATCTTTATTAAAAATATTATGGTTGATTTTCAAGTTTCCACTGTAGTTATTTAAAAAAAAGATAACATTGAACCCATATGTTTGATTATAAAGAATATACAGTGCCAAGTAGTCAGTACTTCAGTACTTCTGTGTTGACATGAATTATCATTGATATGGTCATAATTATAAATTAATTTTGGACGGAACACGCGTCTGGTGCAAATACAAGATTGTAATCCTGATATCTGTGATGAGTTTATTTACATTTTTTTTTTCAGAAAAAAAGTTTTTTACAATAGATTCAGAGAGTGGTGGAAAACCAACAGGAGTGACATTGTATTACGGAAATGACATTTCTGATCAATTTACATGCCATGCAAATGAAGGTATAGACATTATATAACAGATAACTATTTGAGCGATAAAGCGATAAAGTTGGTTTATAATATTGATGCTATATTACCAGATCCTAAATTGTTGATGAAAGCAAAAAATAAATAATTGCCTTAACATAGCAAGGAGTATAGTCATAACTGCAAATAACTTCATTATTGATATTGCCTTCCAACTTTGAAAGTTTGGCATTTGAAGACGGAACACACATCTGGTGACGAGATCATCATCTATTCTATTGATGCCTTTAAAGATACTTTTATCAGTAACTTACATTGGCAACATAAACAGGGATATTCAAATGCAACAACGTTTGTAACGTTCATTTTGATTGGATAACGTCACTTTCTTACATGGCATCAATTGACAGTTGATGCTATGGGATGTACGCACAAGCGACGGCATATGACAGATTTTAAATACATGTTTTAACGTTGTTTTCTGTCAGTTTCATTAGAATGGAGATAACAATATTGTATTTTAAGCTCCAACGGCATCAATTTGAGATTTGATGGTCGCAAATACTCGTTTACTGTCTCCGCTAACGCGTCGCCAGTAAACTTAATTTGCGACCATCAAATCTCCAATTGATGCCGTCGGAGCTTAAAATACAATACAGTTATCTCCTAATTCACACTCGTGAGCTGAAACTGGAGGAAAAAACAACTAAAATACATAACATCAGTACATATAAAACAACATAGAAACTAAATATTGAACAAAAATAACCCCGCTTCAAACTGGGTGTGATATCTAGTGGATTTGCCTTGAAATATCGGTATATGTTTGTCTTTTAATCTTAAATATACCTTGAGTATTTGTCGCTTATCTTTTAACAATAAAAATAGCGCTGCGTACTAATAAACAAAACGAACAAATGTTTAACCTGTAAGTCTTCTTTGAAAGACGTCGATAATATAAAACAGTAGTTAATTATATGTTAATATAGTGTTTTAGTATATTGATAAAAGCATGTACACATGTTTTTAACTCACCGTTCTGATCTTTTGTCTTCACTTGACGTCCGTCGTTATACGTCGTCGTCCGTCGTCCGTCTGGTGTAATTTATTTCAAATATATTTATCTCTGAAACTACTGAACAAATTACAAACAGATTTTAGCTGAATGATCCTTAGGGTATCTTAAATAAAATTGGCATTTATTTTTCTGTTTCGCCAAATAGCATGGCCGCCATTGCTAAAATAGAAGATAGGAGTAAATGATGTTTTTGGCTCATATCTCAATTATCGAAGCATTAAGAGCAAATCTGACACGGGGTAAAAGTGTTCATTACGTAAAATTCTATCAGCCTGGAAAATATCAGATTAATCTGATAACCCAGTGTTTGGTTGCTGTCACTAGATTGGAAATTTTGCAGTTTTTGTTTATCATTTTGAATCATATCAATGATAAAGATAAACTGTTAACAACCAACATGTTAAGCAAAGTAAGATCTACAAAAAACTCGATATTACCAAAATTGTCAATTGACCCCTCAAGGAGCCTATGCATTTTAATGACATTTTTCAAAATTTCTTTATCATGATATCTAACTTTAACAAATCTCCTCCTCTGAAACTACTAAACCAAATCAAAACTTAAGCTGAATGATCCTTTGGGTATCTAGAATAAATTTGTGTTGTTTATTCTGTTTGTCTTAAAAAAATGGCCGTCGTGGCTAAAATAGTACATAGGGGGAAATGCAGTTTTTGGCTTATATCTCCAACACTAAAGCATTTAGAGCAAATTTGATGGAGGTGAAATATTAGTAATGTAAAGTTCTATCAGCCCTGAAATGTTCAGATGATAAGATAACCAATTGTTGGGTGGCAGCCACTTAATTTGTAATTTTAAGGAAATTTTTGCAGTATTCGGTTATTATCTTAAATGTAATTAATGATACCGATAAACTGTAAACAGCAAACAAGTACAGCAAAATAAGATCTACAAATAAGTTGAATGACCAGAATAGTCAATTGATCCTTAAATGAGTTATTGCATTTTAAGGACTATTTTTCACAATTTGTTTATCATGTTATTTAACTTTTAAAAATCTTATCTTCTGAAACTACTAAACCAAATTTAAACAAACTTAAGCTGAATGATCCTTAGGGTATCTTGAATAAAGCTGGTATTTTTTTCTGTTTCGTAAAACAAATGGCCGCCATGGCTTAAATATAATATAAAATGACATGCAGTTTTTGACTTATATAACAAACCCTAAATTAAAAGCATTAAAAGCAAATCTGGTTGAAGTGAAATTGTTCATAATGTAAAGTTCTATCAACCTGGTAATTTTCAGATGAATCTGATAACCAAGTGTTAGGTGACTGCCACTAAATTGGTAATTGTAAGGGAATTTTGTAGTACATTATTTAGTTATTATCTTGAATAGTATTCATGATAAAGATAATTAGTAAACAGCAAACATGTTCAGTAAAGTAAGATCTACAAATTAAATTTATGACCAAAATTGTCAATTGACCCCTAAAGAGTTATTGGATTTTAAGGACTATTTTTTACAATTTCTTTAACATGTTTTCTAACTTTTACAAATCTTCTTCTCTGACACTGCTGAACCGATGCTAACCAAACTTAGGCTGAATAGTCCTAGGGGTATCTAGAATAAAGTGTGTTTGGTATTTTATTTAAGAAACATAGCCACTATGACTAAAATGAGACATAGGGGATAAAATGCATTTTTGGGCTTTTGAAGAAAATATGACAGAAACAAAGAAAATTTAAATGGAATTTTTAAGACACTCATTGATATATATTGAAAGCAAAATTATCATTGTGAAAATAGTTTTAGCAACAACAAAAAATAGGTGAGCGATTCAGGCTCTTAAGAGCCTCTTTTTTATTCTAGAAATCGGAACAGATGAGTATACTTTAAGACTTTTAATTGATGGAAAAACTGAATGTCAGAAGATTGTCGATTATGTGAAGAAATATCCAGAAGCATGCAGTTCTCCTGCTATTCAAATAAATTATGCTGAACAAGGCAGCATAATTCTGCATATTTCAATAGACAGAAAAAGTTTCACTTCGTGTGAAATTTTACATAATGCAATACAATTATTCATTAAAACAATTTTCCATCATGAAGAAATACAAAGAACAAACATGTTAGATTTCGATATGGTTTTGGCTATAGCTGATTATACAGAACAAGGTATTTTTGGAATTAAGATGTTCATGGGGATGAAGAGGCATTTTTTTAGCAAACATTTATTCAAATATTTAGATTAAAAAGCTAGAAAGTTGATGTATATGTTTTAATTAAAACGGTTGTACAGAAAAGTTGGTCGGATACAACACTTTTTGTAAAATATTATAGAATAAAAAAAAGTGTGTCATCTGTCACAAAGCGTCTGAAATAAAGCGAAACATATCGAGCAGATATCTATCATTCTATAAATAAGACATTCAAGTGGTAATATAGACAACCCCAATTGTGAAGAGAAATATATACATAATCTTTATCAAACATGAAAACATCAATACGTTGTTTTTACAATATGAACAATATGAACAGAGACTATTAGTCTTCATTGTCCAAAACTTAGAAAAAAACAGGTTGAATAAGTTATCCGATATATAATCAAAGCTGTTAAAAAAATGTATTCTACAGCTTTCTTATAGTAAATGAAAATGAAGCTACGCTACTCATGTATTTGGACACGCTTGAAGACCTGCACTCATATTATTTTCAATTATGAATTTGATGCAGACAGACTTCAATATTTTGTTTCTGACAGAAAATTCACACTTCATAAGTTATACGGTTATCATGATAATGCATTGCCAGATACGATATGAAATTGTCTCAACTAACTCTTCGTCTTATCTAAATTTTACAGATGATGTCATTTCCTCGATTTGTTTTTCTATTTGTTGAAATGCATGCATCGCAAGAGATGATTACATTGTATTTTTCATCGAGCCAAGTTCAAACGATTTACTTATATTTCTCTGTAGCTTTGATCGATTTTCTGATATTCGAACATTGGTTGACTACTGTTGACTTAATTTGTTATAAGATGGTTTTATCGTTGTTATCATCTAGTATACCTTAATCAACAAACTTAAATACAAAGCCGAACATGATTATAGACTATGCACAATTCAATTACTAATACAATGTGTATTATTTGGTAAATACATTGTAAAACTGAACATACATTTTCCAAAATAATGCAATGTACTTTGAGTAGTATAAACCCTGATAGAACATAATTGATTATACTTCAAACATAATCAACAAAAACATATTCTTTCAATATAAAGTCTGTTTGCTATTTTAACTTTATGAGAAGTAGCTGTTTCAAATATACATGTACGTAATGTGTACCTATAAGAAAACAATTTTTGCAAATGATCTATATTAAATATTCAAGGTTCACATGATAGAGGCACCATCTGCAGTGATAATTCTTATTTGGCAGAAGAAATGTCTGACCCATGGAATAATCAAGGTGTTAAACTGTATTTGACAATACCAAAGAAGACGTTTGCAGAAAGAACTGACTTCTATTTGCACATGGATTCAGTTATAAGAACAGTCATGTCTGCAACTACCATTGATATATCAATAGATAAACCCATACACGCAATTTTTACGAAGTGTGATAGAAAAGAAGGTAGGAATCCAAATTCATTGAACTTATACAAATTAAGATCAGCATGTTCTTAGCTATATAGTGTTTGTGTAGAAAAAATATAAATTTGTATCTTAAAGATGTAAAATGTTATGATAATGAAAAAAACAATAATCTTAGAGTTATGTGTTTCTTCAAAATTTAAGGCCAGGTTTGTGTATCTCAGTCTTTTTTTTTTCTTTATTGTTTTGTGAAGTTGTTTTGTCGATTCGTAATATCATACTCTGTTCGTGCTGTTGCATGTTGTTTACAGATAAAGTATTATTATGTGTGCTCTTTTACTGTGTATGTAAGGCCGTACTTTAACCTATAATGGTTTACTTTTTAAATTGTTATTTGTATGGAGAGTTGTCTCATTGGCACTCACACCACATCTTCCTATATCTATGTAAATGTCTATGATATGCAATATAGATTTTGAAATATATCAGTACAGTAACATACAGAAGGAAATGTAAAACACTAAAGTTATTATCATTTGTTTACCGATTTCTTTCACGTCAGTCTATTGTTCTACCAGTGGATTATTTTTCAAGAATTCACTGGCCACTATCTTAACTTAAGATAACTTATACCATGACTTTAAACTTTTAACTTACGATATGTTATCCTCTAAAAAACGAGTGACAAATGAAAGATTCGAACTAGCACGTATTGTCTTCAGTGAAGTCTGCAGTCTATGCATGATAACATTAGACCACGAGTGCTGGGAATAGTTATTTAAATTTAGATTATTTAAATAACACTCTTATAGCGTATAACTGTCAATACATGTCAATTGACTGTATTTCTGTCAACATCCATATACACATTACACTTATAACTTTTAACGTACAAGGACTTTTCCTTTTCATCATAGCCATGATAGCAAATGTTTACTTTTGGTTTAAGTATTATAAAGATCAGACTATCAATATTTTTTATGTTTGATTATAAAGGGTCCAAATATACATCAACATTGAACTGACTTTCACAATGTGTCAACAATGTGATTTTTGTAAAAATCACACACATGTTAGATGTCAAATCGACGAAGAGTTACTATTCGAAAAGTTCGATTTATCGAGCGGTTCTTAGTATTCGCTAGCAAATATGATTTTTTTGGTTTAAATAGCTGTAATCCAATGAATGATCGAACAAAGTAATTATTACTCAATCATATTTCATTTAGTTAACTATGATTTCATAAGCAAATCACCACCCTACGTCATTAACGTACTTTGGTTTTCTTCTATAAATGATAGAAACATATTTCAGAAACATACGAAACAGTTTGTCAACAACTTTTATTTAGAATTCCATTGATTCTGATCAAGCTGAAAGGCGTTCTTTAGAACAATGTTTTAACATTAAACAACAGAGATTAATCGAGTATCATTTTGGTATTCGATACTCGTTACTAACGACGATGCTCGAATTTTGTTGACATAATTACTAGCAGATATTTACGATTCAAATCTTGTGTACATTGAGCTTGGTAATAATTAAATTACATTTTAACAAATAGCCAATGTTTGGTACTATTTCGTTAACAGCATACACCAAATCACTTTGATATCCAAGTACAAATATATCGAGTAAGAAAACATGTCAAAGATTTTACTTTATTTTTGGTTTACCATATATTCACATTATTGTCTAAATCATTTGAAATTCTCATTTACAATTGTTTAATTTTGAAGTGCGAATCACAAATAGTGAAAGTGAAGAGCAAGAAAGGTATTCTAGCTTTCGATGGCTGCGGAAACACAAATAAAATATGAGAATGCAATGAAGGAGATAGAAAACATTAAATGTAAGTCATCAAGTCTAACCTTTTTGTGAATTTTCAAATACTGCAGTATTACAATACTTTCGTGTAATACCCTGTTTATTTTGATTATTTGAAACATTGCTTACATCTTTCATATACATGATACGTTCCATCAAACATTAAAATATGGTAAAAGTGTTTCCATAAGATGAAAACATATAATTTTGTAAATTTGGAATGTCCGGTGCGGATTTTCTCAAATCAGACATGCTCAAACTAAACGTGCGGAGGACGAAAATGTACATGTTCCAGACCATTTGAATATTTGGAGCGTACGGTCCGGACCGTATACGTATACTCGTACGGTCCGACCATATGTGTATGGTCGGACCGTATGAGTATACGCGTATGGTCCAGTACGAGCTGACCATGACATGTGATTGGATCATATGGGTTATTTTTAAAACAACTTATTTTTAGTTTTACAAATTGTTATTATTACAATTAAATGGATAAACTGAACAAACGAACAATTGAAATTAAGCATTTGTTTAATTGTATATCTAAATCCTATTTTGGTACACTCGCCGAAGGTGACACTTGCTACAACAAGTAACGTAATATTTACATATAAACGTATATGTTTGCAGTTCATGCATGTTCCTTTGCATTTACATTTTTTGTAAAGTTGCTAAATATTCTAAAACAACTCTCCTCCCATATTATTTTTACTTCAAATATCTCCAATTTCAGGGATCATAATTCAATTCATGTTTAACTGATCGACATACTGAATTCAAGAGATTAACAGAGTCTGTAGTCGTCCGTTAACATATTTATATAAAAAAAAATACTCTCCTTTGCAACTACTGGGCCAAATATTTATCAACATTTGGCCACAATCATCATTGATATATGTAGTCTAAAAAACGTGTCCGATGATCTGGCCTGTCAACCAAGATGGCCACAAAAGCTTAACATTAAACAGGGATACAATAAGAACTTTTGGCTTATATCTCTGAAAACAAATCATTTAGGGTAAATCTGACATTGAGTAAAATTGTTCATCAAGTCAAGATCTATCTGCCCTAAATTTTTCTGACAAATGAGACAACCGGTTGAATGGTTGCTGCTCCTGAATTGGTTCAGTTTCTGGTTATTATCTTGAATAGTATTATAGATAAAGATAAACTGTAAAAAGCAATAAAAAACTGCAAAGATCTACAAAAAAGTTGACATGACCAAAATGTTCAATCGACTCCTTACGGCGTTATTGCCCTTTATAGTGAATTCTTAACAAAATGTTGTAATTTTTTGTAATCTTTTACAACAATCGTCTCCGCTAAAACTACTGAGACGAATTTGTCCGAACTTGGCCACAGTCATCATTAGGGTATTTAGTTAAAAATAACTCAATGACCCGTGCTTCATACGAACATAGCCACATTTCTAAAAATAGAACATAGGGGTTAAATGCAGTTGTATGGCTCATATCTTGGAAACTAAAGCAAAAGTATAATGGTTGCATAATTTCATGCATCAATTGTAAAAGCAAATATCAGGTGATTGACGACACAAGCTCCTTAAAGCCTTTCTCCATTATCATAAGGATTTGCATGAATTGCTCAACTTGTTATGTATTATTTTTGTATAATCTAAAAATCCCAACTAAATACCAAACTGTTTGAAATTTATATTTGGAAGATAAAACATTGATTTTCTAAATCATAGGTTCTGGTGCAAAGGTGTCTTCTAAACTCCCCATTAGACGAATGTCAGCTCCCTGTGCTAGTTCAGTTTTAATGAAAACCGAAAAGAAGGTTCCAACTGTAGGTAAGTATTTACACATACAAATTAGCTGGTGATGTCATTTTACATATTAATTCTCATATTCCTACGAAACTAAGTTTCTTAAAAATCAAATTCAAATATCAAATACGCGCGAAACACCAGGTTTTGCGCAACACTTTTTGAAATTTACTTAAACTGGCACAAAAGCTGCAGTGGTGTTAATATTAATTGTATAAAAGTTTCCATGCACATTTTACTGAACCACACGATCAAATATAAACGAAAGTATATTTTTTTCATCAACCCATGGAAAAGTAAAATTGAGAATGGAAATGGGGAATGTGTCAAAGAGACAACAACCCGACCAAATAAAAAACAACAGCAGAGGGTTACCAACAGGTCTTCAATGTAGCGAGAAATTCCCGCACCCGGAGGCGTCCTTCAGCTAGCCCCTAAACAAATATATACTAGTCCAGTGATAATGAACGCCATACTAATTTCCAAATTGTACACAAGAAACTAAAATTAAAATAATACAAGACTAACAAAGGCCAGAGGCTCCTGACTTGGGACAGGCGCAAAAATGCGGCGGGGTTAAACATGTTTGTGAGATCTCAACCCTCCCCCTATACCTCTAACCAATGTAGTAAAGTAAACGCATAACAATACGCACATTAAAATTCAGTTCAAGAGAAATCCGAGTCTGATGTCAGAAGATGTAACCAAAGAAAATAAACAAAATGACAATAATACATAAATAACAGCAGACTAATAGCAGTTAACTGACATGCCAGCTCCAGACTTCAATTAAACTGACTGAAAGATTATGATTTCATCATATGAACATCAGGCACAATCCTTCCCGTTAGGGGTTTAGTATCATACCATCATAACATATATGAGAAGAACATAACCCGTGTCATGCCAACAACTGTTTTTAAAAATAATTTTTTTAGTTCCGATGCAAAAGGGTTACCACGAAAGAAAATTAATCCACAGTGGATGTCAAATTTCTTTTAATATTGCCGTCGCTTGATTACTGTTTGCTTAACGTGTTCACCACATTTTTCTACTATATCTGTCAGAGGGGTACTGTCAAATTGACGTATAAGTCCCGTTTAAATTATTTCTGCCATTGAGTATTCTATCGTTGACGTATTTGCCCCATTTTGGAACTAGTTTTGTCATTAGGGTATTGTCTAATTGATGTAGATGCCATGTTGTGTTTATTATGGGTGTCGTTTTTAGTGTTGTCAACGGTTAACCGTTAGAAGGATCGAATATCGAATATCAAAAAATGGTAACCGGTTAAACGAACTATTTTTCAATTTTAATCAGATTTGATATACTAAATTTATATTGAAATCATAAAATAATTGTCTTATTTCAAAATATCGTCGAATTAGCTCTCGCCGCGATATAGCCTTTTTGTGCTAATGCGGCGTAAAGCAACCAACAATCAATCAATCAATCAAAATATCGTCGTGGTAATTATTTTGACAGATAATTGGCCAGTTTATTGATTGATATTGTTTATACAAAAAAAAAAAACATAAAATGAATTAAAACTTAGACAACCTGTCGATCAGCTCGGGGCGATTTCTAATAGAATATTAGTATAGTACATGTTTTTGTAAGCAGTAATTTAAATCAGTAATCATTTGTCTTCATTATATAAGATTTGATCTATAATTACATGTAACTATATCTGAAGGTGCATGGCTTTAAACGAAATGTCAATTAAAAAAGTGTGAAAAGCAAATCGCCAGGAATGTAATTAATGCATACAAGTTCCTGGTCGTTAATTATTTAAAATTTGAAACACCCCACATTATTTTCGGAGACATCAAGAGGAAAAGATTGAATCATCGGTTTCAGACATTTTAATTCGACGAAATCAATAAGATTTTTTTTCTTTCAATCTGACGTTATTACAAACGCTATAGTTGATACAGTTGTATTGGATTATTAAAAGTCAAGCTTAGCCAGGAATCCTGGCAGACATGCCTTATAACGCCAAAGGAAAAACTTCAATTCACCGTACTGTAAAAACGTACATTTGTAGGGTAAAACAGACATGGTCTTCTTATATCAACTTACACTACCGGTTAACCGGCAAAACTGTACGATTTGACAACGCTACTAAAAAAGAATAAGGAATTTGCACTTGTATTTCCATGTGAATAGTTTTCAAAGGTATCAGGATTATAATTTTAGTACGCCAAACGTGCGTTTCGTATACATAAGACTCATCAGTGACGCTCATATCAAAATATTTATAAAGCCAAACAAGTACAAATGTGAAAAGCATTGAGGATTCAGTTGTATTATGAATTTTGAAGTTTGAGCAATTGGTTGATTAACTATCTTTACATACATAGATTGATTTTATGGTTTTTATTTTACAGTTTCAATCAAGTCCATCCTTGCATCATCAAATATTAAATGCACACTATTTACTTTTAAATATGTTACTTTTATTTATATGACCTAATATACCTTATTCTTTTTAGCTACAAAACCAGGTTCAATCCATCATTTTTCAAATAAGGTAATGCCTGTATCAAGTCAGGAATATGCCAGTTGTTATCCATTCGTTTCATGTGTTTGAGCTTTTCATTTTGACATTTGATTAGGGACTTTCCGTTTCGAATTTTCCTTGGAGTTTGGTATTTTGTGATTTTACTTCTTATCACAAAACACATGAATGCTTTAATGAGGAGTTTATCTTAATCGCGATTAAAATGTGAGTAAAGTGGTGTAATATATAGCCAACCAAAATTACCTATAAATAACTGCTACTTTTTATAATCACAGGGGCAAAGATGCATTGCTCATTTGGTTACGGATTATTTTCTGTTATATATAATAATCGGAAATAATAGCAATATATTTGACATTCATATTAGAAAGATAAACAATTGATTTCTCAATTTGTAGTTTATGTAGGAATGGGGACTACTTTACCCCAAAATAGACCCATGGCAGCTCCCAATGCTATACCAGTTTCTGGATATAACCAAAAGAGTCAAACTGAAGGTAAGTCTTAACACATACAATGTAAGTTAGTGACAACATTCTATATACTATTTCTTGTATACTTATAATGCTTAGATTACTTTTGCTGTCGGCATGCTATACATAATAAGAACTGTACATTTTGATGTTTTCATTAGCGTACTTTAAGGCGGACAAAAATTATATAAAATGTGCCATGTGGTTTAATTAGACCAATTCGTCTTTTGAGGTCATGCTCAATCTTGCTGTTGAAAACATATGAGATTTGCACTCATCAGTAACATAGTGTTTTGAATGTTTTTAATTAAATGCCTTTTTTATACGCTTAAAGTATTTTCAGAACAAAGGCTATACCTAGAAGTATCATTTAACAATATATGATGTTTATTAGCCTTATATATGAAAATATGTGTGGGGGACTGGATGGGACCTTTTCTATATGTCGTTAGTGTAAGGCGGTGTCACAATTCATGAAAATGTAGCTTTCTTTATTTATTTTGTTCACTGATAAGTTTTCTTGTCAACAAGGCATCTTTACACTTTTACAGATATATAGACACAAGATACTAAAGGAAAGTTTAAAACTAAGTCTGAAATAAACTGATAATGCCATGACAATAAAAACAACAACTATAAAATTGTTTGGCCAATTCGAAACTATGTAGCAACTAGCATATGGATATCTAAAAAAACACGTGTAATGATCCCACTTACTTGACTACAAAATTGGGCGGAAACCCCTAACAGAAATACATGGTTAAAATTAGGGATGTTAACGAGTACTTGAGTATCGTTCGTTAGTACTCGACTAATCGCGTTTATTTTTTAATGTTGTTACTTTTTCTTAAGTAAACAAAATTATTTTAATTGAGAGCGCTTATTTCCAAGAAATTAAACTAGTATATTAATCAACATAAATTTAAAAAAATAAGACACAAAACGAATGTTCCTGTTCAACTGTTATTTAAAATTCCTCCAAACAGCGATACATGTGGGATTAAAGAGCATTTTTCAAAGATTTACACTTTTAGCTACTCTTAGTCAACCCAACCCCCCCCCCCCCCTCACACTCACACATCCCGTTTTATCATCAGCGCATACTTTTTCACATCTGGACTGTACCTAACCTAACAAAATTAAGAAATCGCTATTATTATAAATAGTACATGTGTCAAAATTCCTTGAACAGTTATCTAGTACTAGGTAATAATGTTGATGGTTTCACGATCATAAGAAGACAACTACCCACATTACAATTTTGGTTTGTTGATGTTTTATCGAGCAAGTACCCGAGTATCGCTCGGTATACCCAACGAGTAATCGATTAGTAAATCTTCAACAAGTTGACATCCCAAGTTAAAATGCAAGTTGTGTCTATTGTTATGAAAATCGGTTTATGTGTGTGTTGCATTGGTTTTTTCTTGTCTTTTGTTGCTCCCCAGTGTTTCGATGTTTTCTTCTTGTAGTTGATGTGTTTCCCTCGGATTTACTTTATGAAAGTATTTGTATTCTCTCAATTGATTTATGACATTCGAACAGCGGTATACTACTCTTGCCTTTATTTAAATGGTTAAAATCTTCCGTTTAGAGTTTTCCTAGGAGTTCGGTATTATTTTTTTTAATTTTTTTAAAGATTTGAAATACATTTATTGAAATTTACCTGAATATAATTTACTTTGTATACTCTAGGGAAGTATACACAAGGGGCCATGTGATCCATCGTCCAGGGATAAACAGTGGACTCTAATATACATTCTAAATAAGTTTAATACATCAAAAGGCATATTACAATATAAACATTACCTTGTAAGGTGTGCAAATAAGTCAACATGACCAAAATTGTCAGTTGATCCCTTAAGGAGTAATTGCCCTTTACAGTCTATTTAACAATTTTCATAAACTTTGTAAATTTTTAACAAAATATTTTCCTCTGTAACTAATGGTTCATTATAAATAGAGATAATTGTATGTAGCAAGAATGTTCAGTAAAGTAAGATCTACAAACACATCACCATCACCAAAACACAATTTTGTCATCAGTCCATCTGTGTCTTTTGTTTAATATGCACCAAGGTGAGCGACACAGGCTCTTAAGAGCCTCTAGTTTCAATTTTGACCAAATTTATAAAACGAAAGAGAAACGGAGCAAAAGTTATATGTCACATGTGATTCGTTTGAGGTGACATAACTAGTCAATATTATTTTCCTAAGATAAACAAAAATATCCTATAGAGGACTGTTAAAGTGAAGAGACCGAATGATTTACGATTCTTTACAATATAATTATCATTACATGCATTATCATGACGTTTTCTTTTCAGCGGTATTTAAAATCAAATAATCTAATTTAAAATCAAATAATCTAATTTAAAATCAAATAATCTAATTTAAAATCAAATATTCTAATTTAAAATCAAATAATCTAATAATTCGATAATTGAAAATAACACTAAAAGATTTTGATATTATCTTAGAGATTGTAGTCATAGAAATTTGAAAAGTTAAAAGATTCTTAATAGATAGTGTGCAAAACAACAAAGTATGATTCAAAATACGTCCATTTTAGCAGTTAACTGCACAGGAATTAAATCCAATCATCTGTTCAAATAATATGATGCTTCATTATCTCTTCCAGGAAAGACAATTACCGGAGAAGAATTTGCCCAAGCTCAAACTCCTGTCAACCACAACCTTCCTGTGTTTGTTACTTTGCGTCAACAATTAAATGTTAAACTTTCAAGGAATGAATATATGAACCTCGGCAGCTGTATGAAAGTAGACAACACACTAGTGTTTGCCGACTATTTTAATAAGAAACTCATTATACGCAAAACAGATGTAGCTGAAGTCTTTTATATTCCTTTGCCTTATAGACCATGTTATATAACAGATATAGACAGTAATACTGTGGCAGTAACATGTACACTTGACAGATTCATATTGGTAATAAATTTATCTACAGGTGAAGTCACCAGTACAATCGAAACTAGTGATTGTCTTTGGGGAATATCATATTATGATAATAACCTGTACGTTGTCATTGGTAGAAGTGAAAAGCAAATGCATGTGATGGATCTGATGGGAAACGTTTTACGTATTTTAGCTTTAGGCACTATCCGTGGCATAACAGTACACAGAGACAGGCTTGTTTGTATAGAACTCACAACAATCAACTGCTTCACGCTAGACGGCAAACTATTGTGGAGGTTTGAAAATGAGAAATATCGAAATTTAAATCGTGTGATAACAGATAATGACGGGAATGTCTATGTGACTGATGAAAATACCAACACTGTAGTTGTTGTATATGATGATGGTCGACATTATGGGGACATTCTAACAGGATCAGATGAACTGTGTCAACCTGCTGGAATTCACTTTGACAAAAAACAAAATATTCTCATTGTTTGTAACAGACAAGACGGAAAGGCTTTCCTTTTTGACGTAAAAAAGAAATAAACATAAATAATCTTGAAGTACATATTAAGGCAGGTAATATGTTCTTATTATGAACCTCTTGTGCATTTATTTAATCGCACTGCATTTTCTGTTTGTTTTTCATAGACTAATTAACATAATAGATTGTCATTTGTCTTAAAGAGTTACAAATTGCATATGTTAAAAGATCATAATATGTGGAGTTATATTCAGGATTCATATGTAAACAAAACATCATAAATATTATATGGCCGACGCGTAAATATAAAAAAAAATATAAAACGGTCATAATTTTGATTTTTCACCTTTAAATTGTCAATTTATTCTTTTTTTAAAATAATTTAGTTATAGTTTTTTTCTTATTTTAGACAATTTCTTCAATATTTTTTTTTTTATATCTATTTGTAAACACAAGATTTAAAACCACAAAAGGAAGGTTGGGATTGTTTTTAGGGTTTTGGTCCCAACAGTTTAAGATAAAGGGGCCAAACAAGGGCCCAAATAAGCATGTTTCTAGTGTCCAGAAAATCCCTCGTGGAACAGTAATTGATCTTTGCAATATACCATAAGTAACCAAACCACAAAGGGATGATAAGAATTGGCTTTGGGGTTATGGCTCAAACCATTTATACATTAGGGGCAGAAAAGTGTGAAAAAGGATACCCTGGTTAATTGACAATACTTAAGAATTTGTCTTTGGATCTCTATGAAATAGGTACTGGACCATTAATTAATGGATGGCATTCAATTGATTCATGATATTTTACAGTATATAGAAGAGAATAGTAAGTTTGGACTACTGCTCTTTGTTAATTTTGAGAAAGCTTTGATTCTTTGTGTTGGAACCTTTTGCTTTAAGTAAAACACTTTCATGCTATAAATATTACATATTTTCATATGCTGAATCCAACTGTGCATTGGGTTGTTAGGCTAATTTACTAATTGTTCAAAGTTTTAGTCCAAAGGCTATAAAATTTCATTTGTTTGATTTAATTAACATTAAATTTCAAAAGTTAAAAATGACAATGTTATATTTGAATAACCTACCTCACATTGGTTTTAAATTATGTCAAGTTTTCTTCTAGTAGTATGATTTTTGTTTAGTCGTTTCTAGAAACACCGAATACTGTGACGGAAGTATATGTAATATAACAAACGTGTATATCAAAGGGTTCTGTGGTAATACATTTTAATATTCAGAATGGTGTATTTGTGATCAATATAATTTGTTTGTTTTTTGAGGATTAAGAGTTACCTCACTTACAATGTTTTTTTTTATAGATAAATGTATTGTCTTGAGGTGATCAGGTGTCATTTTAATTTAAGAAGTTACTATTAAATGCTGCTGAAGGATATATGATTTAAGCCATGATAATGTATGTAAATTTTCTTTTTAATACTTTTCTGAAGTATTTAAATGAGTTTTTAGAGTAGCAAACTCCATTGGAAATTGGAACATAGCTTATGGCCACATCTTGTTGGGTTTTTTTGTTGTTGGTTTGTTTTTGGAAATTGGTGGGGGTATTTTTTTCCCTCCAGTTTAAGAAATTAAAAAGAAATATTGTAGTCGGAAAATAGATTTACTAAGTATTACGCAACAACACAGTGTATTGCATAAAAGTAAGAAATCTTCAATTGAACATATTCACATTTTAATGTTATTTCAAGGTGGGTAAGGTTGTCCTGCCAGAGAACGTTTGTATCAGAACGAAAAAAAAACGTTTTGTAGCTTAATTTTTGTCTGATACGTCAAAAGTACCAAGTAAAGCATATTACAATAGTTTTTTTAATGCAGAATTTTTGCAAATTCACCAAACAAAATTGTCCTGAGGATGTGCTGATGATTGGAAAAACGGTCCTGGTTCTGTGCCTATATATTTTAGCTCAAAGTGGCAAAATTTTAAGATCATTGAAGCTTAATTGTTATTGAATATTTGTTGTTGTCTGTTTTTTTAGAAATTGACACTGTTGTGAATCTGTTTACTGTAATTATGAAAAAATACTCCTATTTTTTAATGTATTGTTTGGTTTTTTTTTTCATTTAAGATTAATTAAACGCTGTTATCTATTGTCAATATCTTAAATTAATTGTTATCTTATTTATTGACCTGGAGCTCCTCTTGTCCCCTTTTAAGATAAAAAAAATATGTTTACGATTTTCGGGATGATGATCCTTTGCAATGATCACCAAAATACGGTGTAAAATGTACAATACCTACATAAAAAGATTATGTGGTATGTTTGTAAATTTCCAATAAGAAACCTAAGGAAGTATGTGTTAACAACCATACGTCTACGACATTCAACAATGAACGTTTACGACATTCAACAATGACCCAAAAATCAAAATGTGAAAGATTTGGCATAACAATGGACGGCATAACAGTTGAGAATAGAAACGGGGATGAGTCAGAGACAACAACCTGACGAAAGAGCAGACAACAGTTGAAGGCAACCCTTGGGGTTTCAACATAACCAAAAAAAATACTGCATTCAGAGGCGGGCTTCAGCCGGTTCTTTAACAACATGTAATCTAGTTCAATGAAAATGGATGACACATTCAACTTCATTTTACATATAAATGACCTAAGATAATAATAAAAAAACACGCAAGACTTACAAAGGCAAGAGACTCCCGTTAAAATATGTCGGGATTAAACATGTTTTTGTAAGAATCAGACACAAACAAAGTTGTACAAGGAAACAATCAGGTGAGCCTTGAAACTTCCTATCTAACAATAATATAGATGAGTTAGATAATAAATTCAGTGTAACCTTATCATCCTTAATATCGTGTCTCTGACAAATTTGTACGAAACTATAGATACTTTTGTTTATTCAACCAAATAAAACTCAGCCTTGTTTCTGCACGTAAGAATCATGTGTCTTCAGCAGTGAAATAAGGATTCATTATGAACAATTCAACTTAGTGCTGACTTAAAGGATGACAATAATATTGCATTTGGGGAGGGGGCAGGAAGAGAAAGTCGTAGTTTTAAACTTGTAATAGTTTTGAAATTCTAAAATATAGAAAGTTCCATGGAACAATAAAAATATATATGGAAGGGCAGACTAGAATTTGTCAGAGAATGAAGACAAGATACACTAACAGAAATAAGATAAAAAATTAAAGTTTTGCCTTTTATAATTCCAAGATAAAGTAGATTTTTTTTTATAAAGAATTAAGGAGAGGCAGTGTACGATGTTCCCTTCTTTTCTATATTAAATATATTTCATGAATTAAAATAAAGTATGCCTTAATCTAATTGAAAATGAGTGAACTGAAAAAATACCAGTCTAAGAAATACGCTTTTATTTAAATATTGATAATATTACGAAGCTTTTTGTGTGTCAAACACACCTTCTCTGTAGTGATGACTTGTTACTAAAGGTATTTCACTTCACCCATGTATTTTATGAGCTCAAAGGCCCAAGTGAGCTTTTCTCATCACTTGGCGTCCGTCGCCCGTCGTCCGTAAACTTGTACAAAAATATTCTCCTCTGAAACTACCGGGCCAAATTTAACCAAACTTGGCCACAATGATCATTGGGGTATTTAGTTTAAATGTGTCCGATGACCCGGCCAATCAACCGACATTGCCACCATGGCTAAAAAGGAACATAGAGGTAGACTAGATTTTGGCTTATGTCTCTGAAATCAAAAGCCTTTACAGCAAATCTGAAATAGGATGAAATTGTGTATTAGGTCAAGATTAATCTGCCATGAAATTTTCAGACAAATCAGACAACCCGTTGTTGGGTTGCTGTCCCTATATAAGTAATTTTAAGAAAATTTTGCAGTTGGTTATTATTTTGAATAATATTATAGATAAGAGATAAAATGTAAACAGCAGTTATGTTCAGCAAAGTAAGACCTACAAATAAGTCAACATGACCAAAATTGTCAGTTGACCCCTTAAGGTAGGGACTCTGTGGGATTTTTAAAGGAGTATTTCGTAATTGATATCAATGTATTATTTGAATGTACCATATGGCAGAAGAAATTTAACGTATATGGTTTCAGAAAATCATTTAACCTTTGACCCCTAGCACGTGTCGGAATTTGATGACAATACAATTTTTTTCTGCCAAAATTTCTTCATCTTTAATGCCAACTGAATACACATGTACAAAAAGTGTAAAAATGTTGATAACTTAGATACATTGTCTTTAAAAGTATTTTTTTCTGTTTACTAAAGCTTATGTTGTCGTTATCAGCTTTTTCAAATGATTAAAAAAGGAAATAAACAGAGATAATAGTATTTAGATTTTAAAACTGGAAAAAAATAGATTTGACTAAAACTGAACATATTTAGCAGGACAATTTTTATTTTATTACTTAAAGTTTGTTTATGATTGTAACTGATTTGGTGGAAAGACAAAACAAATAAGCATTTAAAAGTGAAGAACATAAAGGAGAAAAGGGGGAGGGAAAATGGGGGGGGGGGGGGGCTGGGGTCGGACCCCTTTTTTTAACTTCCGATTACGGAAACGAAGTTTTTCATTCATCGGGTATTAGTATTGTTATAAAAGTAAAAGTCCCAAAGCTTCTGACTTTAATCCCCAAAAATGTGTTTGATTTTGGTGTTACACAATCTTGTTTCAAAGCACTCTACAAAGTTATATACAGAATAATGTCAGTTACTGTTCGCCATGCATGCAGGGGCGGATCCAGTAATTTTATAAAGATGGGTTCCCAAACTAGGACAAGGGAGGGCGTGAGGATTCCAACTATATGTCCCCATTTAAATGCATTGATCGTCCAAAAAAGGAGGGGGGTTCCAACCCCCAGAACCCTCCGCTTGGATCCGTCACTGCGGTGATCAACGATAACACAGAGCTAAATAGACTTTATATATAAAAAAAAATTGGCACTCATACCACATCATCCTATATCTACTGACATTGTATCCTGGCTGCAGACTAGTTCAACAAAAGTTGCAGAGTTGTGAAGAGTAATAACGTGTACAATGCACTATCAAGTAACCGACGAACATGTTTTACCCTTCTTTTTTTTTTAGCTCAAACTGGAAAACTTATTTAAGATACAGGGAATCTGCACAACAGACACTCAGACTGGTTGCTTTGAACAGTGCACATTCATCAATCAATGTATTTTCCAAAAATATAATACATGTAATTTTATCGGGATTTTGAGATGAGATGATTGTCAAATAAGGCCCTGGAAATCCAGATGGACAAAAGTAAACTCGGAATTTAGGAATTGTACCCCTCTGAACCCCAATCTATCATAATGGAGCAGGTCTTATAGCAGTGCAAAAGGAAAGAATTTAATTTAACTGCAATTTTGAATGGTTTTATATTATTCATATTTTAGGGCGTTTTAAAGAAGAAGGGCGAAAAATAACAGAGGAACAATCAAAGATAAACAGACAAACAATCGTACACATGACACAACATAAAAAAACTAAAGAATAAGCAACACGAACACCGTCAAAAACTTGGGGTCTCAGGTGCTCCGGAAAAGTAAGTATATTCTGCTCCACATGTGGCACTCATCGTGCTGCTCATGCTATAACAAATCCAGCGAATAGTACAATTCTGTAGGTCACATTCATTAAAGGGATTGAAGCTTACTGTTCAGTGTCAGCCTACTTCGGCTCCGTGTTTAAGACAGTACTTAGATCTATAATGTTTTTTCTTTTTTGCAAATTGTGACTTGGATGGAAGGTTGTCTCATTGGCACTCATACAACATCTTCTTATATTATCCATAGATCGTGAATGCCATGTTAGCCAAGAAAAGATTAAATCATAATAAAAGATTAAGAATAAAATGCTTTATTTTGGGTTTTTTTACGTTGGCTTTATATAACAAGTACAAAGACAAGACAGACTAATTTTTCAAAATATTCTTAATTAAGTCTGAATAAAAAAAATCCTTCATCAAACACCATCAAACAGCTTGTTCAATCTTATATATTGCTCAGCAGTTGTTTCACAGCCTGAAAGTATAAAATAGTAAAAATAAAAACCATTTGTTCTATATCTATATAAACTCTTTTTCATTTTATAATATTAAAAAAAGAAAAAGAAAGGAGAATCTTCCTTGTAAAGAATATGAGATCGGTTGATGAATGCCCAGTGGCAAGTATTTCATTATAGTCAGGAGGATCAAAGATATAGATTGGTTAACTAATGCCCAGTCACAAATATTTCATTATATTCAGGATGATCAAAGATATTGATTGGTTATTTTATCCCAGTGGCAAATATTTCATTATATTCAGGAGGACCAAAGATATAGATTGGTTCATTAATGCCCAGTTTCAAATATTTCATTATGTTTAGGAGGATCAAAGATATAGATTGGTTGATTAATGTCAAGTGGCAAATATTTCATTATATTCAGAAGGATACAAAACAAATATATGAAATACTGTTTAGATCTGATGAATACAAAATGTATACACCCAACACAGTCAGAAGACACCTCACTCTCTATAGTGGGTTTTAATACTAATGGAACGATTGAAGTCAAGGTAATTTAAATTTATAGAAAGGAGAAATAAAGTTTGTGTCATGCATATTTTTAATTTACATATGTGCAATTTCTTTGATTTGATCCTTTACAAATGTTCTTTAAATTAAATGTATATGTATTTACGGGAAAGGTTGCTGCTTTTAATTAATAAGTTTGTAATTTTGATGGTCACTGTTGTACTTAAAATATAAATCTATGCAACAGAGGTATCAAATGATTACCAGCAATTGCCATTGTAAATTTGGTCACATTTATTTATCAATAATTTATCATACTCAAATATATTGAGACATATTATATATTTTTTCAATAAATAATCGATATCAAATGGCAGCAAAAGGACTTAAGATCCAGCTAAAATATAAACACCGCCACATTCTGTATGTATGTGCCTGTCCCAAGTCAGGAGCCTGTTATTCAGTAAAGTTGTCGATTGTCTATGACACACATGTTTGAATTTGTTCATTATGTACACAAATTAGGTCGTTAGTTTTCTCGTATAATTACACTGTCTTTACAACGTCCTTTTTAGCTTTCTATGCCACGGTACATGCTTTGCTCATTATTGAAGGCTATACAGTGACCTATAGTTTTTAATTTCTGTGTCTCTTAACTTAGTGGGGAGAGTAGTCTCATTGGCAATCATACTACATCTTCTTTTTTATAATAAATATTTTTACAATATTTGAACTACAAATCAAATAAAAAAAATCATTCTATTAATAATTAAAGGGCCCTTCGATACATATTAATTACAAACAAGAAAATAATAATAAAAAAAAAATACTACTTAATATTAAATTGTTATTTGACAATTTACATAATTATATTCTTTTCTCTGATTTGCCTAGCAAATAATATAAACATTACAGCCTTATGTCAACTATTATATAATGCAGTTCATTGGGAATTATATTATGGCAGTTAAAAAATATATGGAACTATATAGCTTTAATTGTCCTGCCGACTCTGAATGAAGCTATTTTTATTTATTATCCCGCATAGTGCCTCAATAGTTTTACCTGGAAAGGGAATTAACCCATATGTCTGAATTACAAACCAACAGAAATTCTACTGTCGATAATAGTTATCCTCGAGTGATTTCGAGCGAGTGATTATCAGTGTGAAGAGTATAATACTATAGTTTTCTCCGTGAAGAAATTGAAACACAGTATTAAATAGAAAATAATTGTTAATAACCGATATCAAAGTTGTAAAATAGGAAGACATTTCTACGGAGCGCCGATTTTATAATTCCAATGAGAAAATATTTCATGTGGTTTGTAACGTCGTGAACGTTCACGGCTATCTTTTTTCTGCTTTTCTTAGACGAAACATACCATCTTTACCAGGGTCGCGCCTTGCTCATGTAGAACAGATCAACACATATCCAACATGATTTTACGGAGAAAATATTCTAGATTTTGGAAAAGTATGGATCCCCCCGTTATTTTTAGAAATAACACTTATTTTTGTCAAAAACATTAAAAAAATGTCGTTAATATCAATAATTTCTTACCTTCTTCTACAATTTTACTCGAGATACTTACAAAATCAGATTCCTGGTTTATTTCTGCATTTGTGTGTCAATTTTCGTTTTCTGTTTACCTTTCTATAAATAGCGCGAGGAACGGAAAGGGTTAGCATATGTCTGTCTCGATAGCTGAAAACTGACGTTTACGGCAACTCTTATCGTAGTTCAAAGATTTACTGCAAGCTAATATACACGTTGAAATATAAGATTATTACTGAATTTAAAAGCGCAGATACTGCAGTTTCTCAAGCTATTTTTATTTATTTTTTACAGTGAGGGAAAAGTTGTTTATTTTGCAGTTACAAAAAGGTTGCAAATGCGAAAAATGCATTGCGGCAGATATAGGGTTTTCAACGTGACGTTCCTACAGAGTCCCTACTTAAGGAGTCATTGCCCATTATAGTCAATTTTTAATCATTTTTCTTAAATTTTAGTATTCTTTAAAAACAATCTTCTTCTCTGAAACTACTTGGCCAAATTTCACCAAACTTGGCCACAATCATCATTAGGGTATTGAGTTTAAAAGTTGTGTCCGATGACCTGGGCAACCAACCAAGATGGCCACTATGGCTAGAAATAGAACAAATAAATAAAAAGTAAATTTTGGCTTAATTCTCTCAAATCAAAGCATTTAGAGCAAATATCTTATTCTCTTGAAATATCTTCAATATTGCCTTAGATAGATATAAACTGGTAACAGCAATATTATGTATAGCAAAGTTAGATCTACAAATAAGTCAACTTTACCAAAACGGTCAATTGCCCCTTAAGGAGTTATTGCTCTTTATAGTTAATTATAAACAATTTTCGTAAATTATGTATTTGTTTGTAAACTTTTACAAAATGTTTTCATTTGAAACTTCTGAGCTAACTTCATTATAGATAGAGACAATTGTAAACAACAAGAATGTTCAGTAAAGTAAGATGGACAAACACATCATCATCACCAAAACACAATTTTATCATGAATTTTATTCTCGACTATAATTTGTGTCCTTTGTGTAATATGCTGCTTGCACATATACCAATGGGGGCGACACAAGGTCTAGTTTTTGATACTGTTGATTCTTGCGGGCCCATTCTAAGTATTATTATATCAACATGTAGCTTTATATTTAAAAAAAAAATAGAAACCAAAGCCAGATACAACAAACATTTTTTTTTTCATTTGTGCGTTTTCAGGACAAAATACCCTAATCAAACACGCCTTGAAAGAAAAATGCGTATTCGACAGTCTCTTAACGATAATGCCCATTTTTAGACACCCCCCCCCCAAAAAAAAGGCTGTTGATGGGAAGAGGGGTCAGAAATTAATATCTTATCTTTTCGTGAATGTTTTTTTTTTCAGTTTAATTTATACTTTAAGTATATGCACCTACCGAAATCGGTTGTTTTGTAAATATGCCTTTTTATTTCAAAATCTAAAATATCTCGTACCTTCATACTTCCAATTGAGTATAAAGAAGTATATAAGATTTAAAAAAAATTGAAATGATACACATACATTTAGCTTTTAAAAGCCATAGCAGTTTTAAACAATACACACTTTACAAAACTGGCTTAATTCAACTGGTTATCAACCCGTGTTACTATAAGCTTACTCGAATTGAGGGGCCGTGTGAGCTACACATATTAAAGTTACTTAACCAAATGTTTCAAAATGATTTTTCGAGAGTGAATCTAGGAAGAACAATATTTATCTACAAACGTGACTACTGTCCGTTAAAATGTATACGAGTTTTTGGTTAGTTGAGGTGGTTCGCTACTCAGTTTCAAAATAATAAGCTTTTCGTAACACTAGTTCATATTGAAAAGGATTAATAAAGGAACCAAAAGAGTAAACAAAATTGGCCAGAAATCTCTCTTGATTTTTCTTAAGTTTTATCATTGACAAGTTTAAGTTCGCAAAGCTATCAATAGTTATCAAAGGAACCAGGATTATAATGAAGAACGCCAGACGCGCGTTTCGTCTACAAACATAATAAAGATTTTATAAGACCTTTACAGATATGACTGCATGAAATCATGCATTTAATATAAAATTAAATGCACATTTTATGCATATTAAATTTCAAATTAAGAAAAATATTACGGAAAATTTCTAATTTTATATAAATTTAAACTATATTTAATAATGCAAATAGATTCCCAAATTTCAACCTAGTTTAAAGTTATTTTTAATTCTAAATAAATTTCAATTTAAAAGAATTTTAATATAGCTTGAATTTGAATAAATTTCAAATTCAATGATTTTTTTATATAAATTAAATTTTAATAAATTTCAGATTTAAAGAATTTATAATATTAATTAAATTTGAATACATTTCAGATTTAAAGAAATTTTAATAAAAAAAAATTTAAATTAATTTCAGATTTAAAGAATTTTAATATATATTAAATTTGAATGAATTTTAGATTTAAAGAATTTTTAATATGAATTAAATTTAAAGAAATATTTAATTTAATTTGAATTAAATTTTAAGATTATTTATGAAATGAAAAGTTGTGGTTATTGGTTTTGGTAGGCGACTTACTTATGTAGTAATTGCGCCTTAAATTCATATAACATAAGTATTATGTATATATACTTTCAGTCCTTAATTTATTTTTAGTAATACGTCTTGGCGAGTTGTATATCAAACTATGGCGAACATGGTTGACTGAATTACTCAGAAATATATATCATATATGTTGAGAGACAAAAAACAAAACAAAAAAAAACACATAACAGAAGATACATGTAATAGGAAAATGAAAAAAAAGCAAATGATAGTCCCTAATGAAATGCTTTATTTATTGATAGGTATCATAAAATTGTTTATAAATGTAATCTGGTTATTCACCTTTGTGTCGTCTGTGATATACTTATATATAAAATAAGTATATTTAGAAACATGTAACAAGACATGTGCTAGTTAAATGCAACCAATGTTAGGACGTCTCCCTCAATTGATGTAGCAAATAATGACTCCTTAAAGTAAGGATTGGTTGAAGTTATTCCTTTTCCATAACGGCAAGTTGCGTCAATTTATTCCAAATAAATTTCCAAAGACATACTGGTATTTAGTGATTCCTCATTCCCTGACGAGAAAAAAAACACTTCCGTCATTGAACGAGTAATCACCCCTACCTACACCCGTAATCGCCTATTTAGATATATATATATATAATATATAAATGGAGCAAAAATAGAAAAATATGAAAAAAAATTATACCAGTATATTATTAAAACAATGACATTGTTTGATTTTGTTGTAAGTACAGATAATGTCAGCGAAACAGAAGTGCTGGGATGTTCATATATATAATTATACAATAATCTGTGTGTGTTTGTCTAACTGACATCCTCTAGTACAAATTTTAGATTTTATCATTTTATTGTTATAGAAAAGGATTTAACTCTTGTTACTATTCTAATAATGTATGAGCGTAGTGATTGTGTTTGTGTTTTTTCTTTTTCTTATTTTCTATCAATATGAATATGACTATAGTTGTCGGTTTATGAAAATCGGAGAAGACATATTGTATTTTCCGTTAATCTTTAAACATATAGCATTAAATAATTAAGATAAATGTTAGTGGCACTTTCATAAAAAGAAAAGCCTGTAGCAAATGTTTCTATTGTTAAATATCTGAGCATAGTGTGTTGTGTTTGTTGTCTTAAAAGATATGACTGCAATTTTTCATTGTAGAGAATTTTAAAGTGATGTTGTATTATCCCTCAATATGCACTGTTAACTTATCTAGTATACTAATCTTCAATAGATAAGCGTTAACATTGAATGTTGATACTTGTTAAAATTAAATGCGTGCATTTCATGGTCAATTAGTACTGGTGTTTGAAAGGTGAATGATTTACTGATGTATGACACAGGTAGAAAAATTCTGTTTGATTATGCTCAATGGACTGACACAAAGGTGAAGTGTACATTGCACTTGTGACTTGCTTGTGATTATTATATATATATTTAAAAAGGAAATTATTTCATATTCGGGTGAGTTTTTCATCTATCTTTAATCTTGCTGGTTGTATACTGACTTTATGAAATAATTTAACTTATGATTATGAATGATTTACTGATGTATGACACAGGTAGAAAAATTCTGTTTGATTACGCTCAATGGACTGACACAAAGGTGAAGTGTACATTGCACTAAACTTACATATTCTGAGAAATAATTCATATACACTAGTTCCAAATACATAATTATTTGTTTTATAATCTCTAAACTAAAGCTAAATGACACTTATACATGAAGTTGAGAGTCTTCCTATTTTCTTGTAAGTATATTAGTTTCCCGTAGATAGTTATGCACGGGACTAAAGGTGTGTGTGTAACCGGATAGCAGGTGTTTCAATGAGAGATCTACGACTCCGTTATTTTTAAGCTGGTCAAACATCTGTTTACGTTGCGCATCATATTTTGAGCAGACTAATAGAAAGTGTACAACATCGTCTGTGACTTTGCAGTTTTCACAAATTTCACTCGGGCTTTTCCCTATTTTGTGAAGATATTTATTTACATTAATAGAGCCAGATCTTAATTTGTAAATTATTCGTTCATTTTCTCTATTCATTGGTGGAATAGTAATCTTAAATGATACATTATTTTGGAAGGAGTGTAGTAATCTTCCCTTTGTGTTATCTAACCACTGTTTTGCCAAATTTGTTTTAAAATGTTTTTTGTTAAACATTTGATGTCTTCTTTATAAAGGGGAATATGACAATCTACTGTATCTTTATTAAGAGCCACTTTTGCAGTCTGGTCTGCAATTTCGTTTCCTAAAATTCCGACGTGGCTTGGGATCCACTCAAATATTACGTTACTACCTAGTTTAACTAACTGGTTGTATAAAAATATAATGTCATACAATAAATATTTTTTTACCTTAAATAAATTACTCTTTAAGGCTTGGAGAGCTGATAAAGAGTCGACAAACACAATAACATTATTTGGTTTAAATTCTTCTAACCATATAAGAGACAGAAATATTGCCATAAGCTCACAAGTGAAAATTGACATATTCTTAGGCAGTTTGAAACCTTTTTTTATTCCCATTTCAGGTATTGCAAATGCAAATGAGGTTTTATTAGAATTTGGATCTTTAGATCCGTCCGTATATATTTTTAAAAACTGGCGGTACTGCGTATCAATCATGAAGTTACTTTCACTTCGAATTAAGTGTGGATTATCCTTTTTCGAGATGAAATTCGAGAGTTGTGTACATACACGGGGTTTAGTCAAATGCCAAGGGGTGTTGGGAATTGTTTGTATTTGTATATTTGGTTAATATCTACATCATGTTGATTAATCATATCTTTTGAAACAATAAAATATGGTTTTTTATTCTGTTTTATTTCCCTGGAGTAGCAAAGAAATGTTGCTTTTTTGGCCAAACTTTCCTTAGTTTGATGGTTGTGTTCATGACTAGATATATTTAAAAATGATTTTGTCATAAGGCACTGCCTACGTTCTTCGTAGGGTGGGTCACCCATTTCTACTTGTAGTCCACTTGTGGCTACATTTTTATATGCACCAGTACAAATTCGAAGTGCTTGACTTTGCACCCGGTCCAGTATTTTCTTTACGGAATGTGAGGCGGAATTATATACTTCACATCCGTAGTCAATTTTAGATCTTATAAGTGCAATATATACACATGGAAAAAAGTATTGCAACACCTTGATTTTTTAAAACTTGAAAAATCAGCCTCTTTTTTTGGATGAAATATAATAAAATATGTGTATAATATTATTGAAACATAGTTTATGATAACATTGGCATTGAAACGAACAAAAAATGTTGGAAACAAAAACGATTTATATAACCACAATTTTAATAACAAAATGAAGTGTTTTTTGTACAAAAAAATGCATTTTACAACTTTTACTGTAGTCGAACTTTACAATGTCAGACATTTCAAAATTAATCTTCAGATGGCTGTTCACATCATGGTTGATCGTTATACGCCAAAGAATTAGTACTCCATTCAAACGGATAACCGCATCTAAACGTCTTCTGATTCCTGCCATAAATCGACTAATTTGTTGCTAAGGAAGCAGGAACCATTTCTAATGAAGGACATTGCTTATTTCATGATGTGTTTGAACTGGGGTGTCCTTTCGCGCACTTTCCGCCCAATAGTGTCCCAAATATGCTCGATAAGGTTCAAATCCGGGCTACGATCGGGCCAAGGAAGATGAACCGAATTCCATTTGAACGTTGGATCTTCCTCCACGATGCTAATTTCCAACTTTGGCGAGCTCTGCACTACATTGGATACGGAAAACTGTGTGTCTGTTTGTTAGCAAAAGTCTCCGAAATGGTCTTATCACACGATAACCAGTAGCGATGAGTCCATCTCGAACAGCTCTTGTTAAAAGGCTCCTGTATGGCCACCACTCTCTTTTTAGGATTGTCTTGTATGCAATGGGTTTCCTTCTGACCAACCTTCATTATGCTTGATTTTCCCTAGCAAATGGTATGGGGGGTTTTCATTATCTTGGAAGGTCTTTAACAGCGTTTATTGCCTGATTTTTATTCTCAAAACGACTTATAGTGGAATGGTGATGACCAACAATACGTGCAGTTGTTAAGTGACATCCCTGCTTCTCTTATGCTGATAATCTGCCATCTTGCTGCAGTTAAGAGTTGTCAAGGATCCATTACAAGGTGTTAATCACATAACTTTAAAAACTTGGTTATTTAAAGTGTTGAAAACAATGAGTATAAAAACATCTGTTTTGCTGTTTACGGGTACAGTAGCTGCATGCGCAGATAAAAACTTATCGAGTCGATATTTATTGATTAAACTCAGGTGATACTTACATAATGTTTAACTAGTTCTATTTTACCAAATTATATCACAAAAAAATAAAGAGTGTTTTTTTAATTTCAATTTCAATTTGGTGTTGCAATACTTTTTTCCATGTGTATATATGTTTCTAAGAGAATGGCTGTTTGCTCCCCACTTAGTACCTGTTAGAAGTTTCATGCAATTTAAGACTTTACTGTATTTTGCCTCTATATATTGTATATGTTTAAACCAAGTCAATTTACTATCAATAATTATTCCTAAAAATTTCACCTCATTGACTACTTGTAATAAACTGTTACCTAAAGTTAATACTAATTTCTCAGTTTTTTTCTTTCTACTAAAGACAATAGCTACAGTTTTAGAGGGGGAAATGAGAAATCCCCATTTATCACATCATGATTTAATATTGTGAAGATCTTTCTGTATTCTCCTTTGAATATAACCAATATGTTTACCACATAGCCATATTGCACTATCGTCTGCAAATTGGGAGATAGAACAATTATTAATACATGAAGGGAGATCGTTTACCATAATATTGAATAATGTCGGGCTGATGCAACTTCCTTGAGGGGTACCGTTTTGGATCGTGAGAGTATCAGAAAGAGTGTTATTTATTTTGACACGTATTGTTCTGTTAGTGAGAAAACTATTAACCCAACCGAGCATGTAACCCATTATCCCAATTTTAATCATTTTGTTTAGTAGTCCAGACTTCCATATCATATCAAATGCTTTCTGGAAGTCAATAAATACTCCAACTAAATATTCTTTCTTTAAAAATGATTTTTGTATATCGTTATCAAGTCTGATTATTTGTTCCATCGTACTTCTATTTTGACGAAATCCACTCTGATAAGGTGATATATGATTTTTCTCAAGGTACCACCTCAGTCTGTTATTAATCATCTTTTCCATAATTTTTACAAAATTAGATGTTAAAGCTATTGGTCTATATGCATGTGGGTCACTTGAATCTTTCCCCTTTTTAAAGCTTGGAATTATTATTGAATGTTTCCAAGCCAGAGGAAGATCTTGTGAGAACCAAATTCTGTTATATAATAAAAGAAGTACACCAAGTGATTTATTACTAAAGCTTTTAAACATACTATATGTAACCTTATCTTTACCAGGAGATGTATCTGATGTATCAGCAATAGCATCCTGTAATTCATTAAGTGTAAATGGTTCATTATACATGTTATAACTTTGGGAGTTTTCAGAAAAATAATGTTTCATGTTTTCAGCTTCTATAGACTCAATATAGATATAGGAAGATGTGGTGTGAGTGCAAATGAGACAACTCTCCATACAAATAACAATTTAAAAAGTAAACCATTATAGGTTAAAGTACGGCCTTCAACACGGAGCCTTGGCTCACACCGAACAACAAGCTATAAAGGGTCCCAAAATTACTAGTGTAAAACCATTCAAACGGGAAAACCAACGGTCTAATCTATATAAACAAAACGAGAAACGTAAACACGTATATATTACATAAACAAACGACAACTACTGTACATCAGATTCCTGACTTAGGACAGGTGCAAACATTTGCAGCGGGATTAAACGTTTTAATGGATCCAAACCTTCTCCCTTTTTCTGAAACAATAGTATAACATCACAACAAAGAAAAACATACGATAAAATATCAATTGGCAGACTTAACTCAATCAAAAAACGTATGATTAAACAATGAACGAATAAATTTGATCTGAGATATCTGAATACAAATGCACAGTTAATTAAATATTAGAGACAAACATTCATGACCAAAATATATTCTTTATGTGATATAAATGCTTCTGAATAGTTACTTGAACTACTTACATTGGCAAATGCTTCAGCTAATATATTAGCCTTTTCTTTAGTAGATTCATATATTTTATTTTTGTAAATCAAAGTAGGCATAATAAGAGAACTAATTGTTTTACCCATCATTCTCTTAATTGTATTCCACACTTGCCCTATATTATTATTATTATTATTCAAGCCACTGCAGAAGGTTTCCCAATATTTTTGCTGTGTTAATTTAATAGTATTTCTACATTCCTTTTCTTTTTCTTTGTATAATAAATAATCATGTCCACCCCCCGTATGCCTGGCCTTGTTACGAGCTTTATTGCGTTCTTTTACCACCAATGTACAGTTTTCATTCCACCAGGGGTCTTCTGGTTTATTATTTTTTCTTCTTTTCTTAGAAGGGATGTGCTCACCAGCAATTTTAATGATAGTGTTAGTGAGATGAGTACATGATTCATTAATATTGTCAGTAATCATGCTCTCACCAAGTTGTTTATGACATGAGCTGGCGAACCCATCCCAATCAGCTTTTTTATAGTTCCAAATCAACTCGTGTTCGCTGTTTGAACAAGATGAGGTTTGATTCAATGTTAACTGTATTACAAAATGATCACTACCATATAAAGATTTATTATTTACTGTCCACGTTATCTGATGTGCTAACTGTACACTAGACATTGATATATCAATACATGACAATTGTAGATCGGAGGGGTTTTGTCTAGTACCTGATCCATCATTTAAAACTATAATATTATTGGCACTAATAGCATTGTGCAATGAGTTACCTTTAGTGTCACTTTTATTACTACCCCATAGATAATGATGAGCATTAAAGTCACCACAGATAATAAATTTACCTTCAATTTGATTCAATAGATTTATATAATCATCTTCTTCTGTGTCTGTTGATGCATCATATAGGCTTATAATGGTGACCATGTCACTGTTTATTAATATTTGAGCAACAGAAATGAAAAGTGATATGGGCCATTTCTCCAAGCGTGAAAATGAGGTAGAAAATAGTCAATCTTTCATTTCCAAATCATTTGAATCGATGTTATAGCTTCTGTTTGTTGTTACTGGTCTACCCTCACTGGTTATTGGTGGTATAACCTCAGCCGATGTTGCAGCAGAACTTTTGGCCTGTACCCACTGGTCATAACGCTTGGCGTCCCTTTTGGGGGATGGGGGTTTATTCGTTTTCATGGCCGGCTTGGAATACTGGAGGGTGCCTCTAGTTTCTTAGCCTTGTTGCATATCAACTGTACGGTCACCTGGTCAGTATTTGCCGGAAACTTCCAAGCAGGTTCTTTACCAGACACGTTCATGGCTGCTAACAAAGTTTTCGATTCATCAAGGATTTCCATAATGATTTGTCCAAGAAGTGAGTCGTGTTGTGAGCTGTAATCAGTACGAATACGAATCATAACATTTTGTTGGTCAAGCCAGTATTTATAAGAAATTTGGATTGTATGAAAATAGTTCATATTAATTATTATTAATTTATTTTAATTAAATTTAATCACTAAGTTAATAATCACTCTGAAGTTTGATTCATGCTAATTATCATAATATTTAATAAAAGCAAGCGAATGTAAAGTGAACACTGTTCAACATAATGAGTTAAAATAGTTATTTTTTTAATCATGTTTTACTCGCATTTTCTAAACAATTTTTACCTTTGTTTACGATCGCGATGCTCAACATGCACAATACGAGAAAACTGTTAAATCATTCAAATACTAGTAAAATTATTCTCATCCGTATTTTTTAATCTTCACTGCTTTATGACATATTGTTTACATAAAGCATCATTCAAGAAATATTATGTCATTTCATTTCAAGTTTACATAGATATTTTACTTTCTATGTTTCAATCGATAAATACGTGATGTTCAAATCGTGGAAATTTTCAAACTTTTCAAATACTCATAAAAATACAAAATCGGTAACTCTATCATATTTTTTGACCATTTTGAATAAAACTATTATACTCTAATATGAAATACGTTTGATTTAAAACAATATATCTGTATCAGTCAACAAAAATTTTGATCTGTGCATATCATAAAAGTGTCAACTTCCAGTATAATTTTCTTAGCAAGAACCCCGACTCAAGTCGAATTCTTAATATGATGGTCATGGTGACATCTTAGACTATGATGCCAGTGATTCAGATCTGAACATATAATTAATTCATTAATACAGTTTTAACTTTATTGCTTGCAGAAGTGAATTATTTTAAATAGTAAGGATGTTCTTATCCCAGGCAGATAACCCTAGCCGTATTGGTCACAACTTTTTTGAAATTTGGTCCTCAGTGCTCTTCAACTTTGAACTTGTTTTGGCTTTCAAACTTTTCTCATCTCAGCGTCACTGGTAAGTCTTGTAAGGACGAAACGCACGTCTGGCGTATCAAAATTTCAAACCTGGTACCTTTTGTCGGCTATTTTTCGTGTGTTTCTATGTTGTATATTTTCTCCCATTCATTTGTATTGTAGTCATGTCATGTAATGTTGTTATTGTAATCTTATATTTAACATTGCCATTAATGCGGGAGGTTTGTCATGCCACATAACCAGGTTCAATCCACCATTTTTGTTCTTAAAATGTCCTGTCGAACAGCGGTATACTACTGTTGCCTTTATTTAATGGGAAAATAAAAGTCGGATCATTTTTCAAAAACAGTTAAAAAACAAGAATGTGTCCATAGTACATAGATGCCCCTCTCGCACTATCATTTTCCATGTTCAGTGGACCGTGAAATTGGGGTCAAAACTTTAATTTGGAATTGAAATTAGAAAGATCATATCATAGGGAACATGTGTACTAAGTTTTAAGTTGATGTGACTTCAACTTCATCAAAAACTACCTTGACCAAAAACTTTAATCAAGACTTTAACCTGAACTTTGCACTATCATTTTTGATGTTCAGTGGACCGTGAAATTGGGGTCAAAACTTTTATTTGGAAATAAAATTAGAAAGATCATGCCATAGGGAACATGCGTACTAAGTTTCAAGTTGATTGGACTTCAACTTTATCAAAAACTACTTTGACCAAAAACTTTAACCTGAAGCGGGACGGACGAACAAACGAACGGACGGAAGGACGAACGAACCCACAGACCAGAAAACATAATGGCCCTCTACTATCGTAGATGGGGCATAACAATTCTAATACTTTATTCCACCTATTTGTCTATTGATAACTATTGATTAAAGATTTTCTGACAGGTTTGCTAGGACTAGGGAAACTCTGTCAAACCAGACTACCATTTAACCTTGAAAAAACCAATCGGAAGTGACCTTATGTAAACCGGAAGTATTTTTTGTACTTTTTAATATAAAAGTATATAGAACCAGATATTTTTGGAATCAGTGTCATGTAAATATTCAAATATTATCGGAAGTAACATTTTTCAAACCGGAAGTAACAAATAATCTCCCTTATTTAAAAAATATTCTATAGAAACCATATATTTTTGGAATCAGCGTACAATAAGCTATCATTTGACGATTGAAATGACATTTTAAACCTTAATTTTACAACTTTCATATTAAAATATATTGTTTTTGGTGGAATGACCTTCAAGTGTTCTCTGAACAATTGGTTTTTAATAAGGTCTTTTCCCTTTTCTGTTGAAATACCTATTATTTTTCTTCTGATTATTAAGTCTTCCACTTTACTTTTCTGTGGAAAGACTTATTGTTTTTGTTCTGATTATTATTTTTTCTTTTCTTCCGCCAAATTTTGTTCTTGCGATAAATATTTGTTTCGCAATATGTCGCTTAGATATTTTTTGTGTTGTATCGTATAGTGTATGACCTTGAAAAATGACTATCGGAAGTGACCTTGAGAGAACCGGAAGTAGCTTTTGTTTGCACTTTTTTCAGATAAAAGTACTCAGAATCCATGTATATTGTCATATGGATACATAAACTGATGCCTGAAGACTAAAAAAGACTTCCAACAAACCGGAAGTGGACAATTATCTCCCATTCTACATACAAAAGTATATAGAAACTATATATTTTTGGAATCAGTGTGAAAGAAGCTATCATATGAGACAGGAAGTGACATTCATTTCACCGGAAGTAGCATATTATCTCCCTTATTTCACTCAAAAGTATAATTAAACCATTATTTATCGCATCAGTATGAAGAAACTATCTTCTTATCAAAATTTCTTTTATGTGGAAAGACTTTCAATTGTTCTCTAAACAATTTGGTTTTAATTGTATTTTTTCTGATTGTTAATTTTTTTTCCGCCACATTCTGAAATTTTTGTTTCGCAATATGTTGCTTAGATATTTTGTATATTGTACCGTATAGTTTATACGCTTTTAAATGTCACCCTGCTAAGACGAACTATTTTCTTTGTAAGAGTTATTTTCCTATTCACTGTTTATTAAATGTGTGCATCTCCTTCGTAACAAAAAAAGATATAGACAAATTTCTTTTTCTAACTTGTTCGTTACATCCTCAGGAATATTTGACTAATTTGGATCGAAGCGATTCGATGAAATTTCATAGGAGTTATCTACCTTTACAAAATAACTTTGTCAGTATGTTTTTTTAACTCATAAACCGTTAACCGTATAACCCTGGAATGATTTTATTTGAGGCCCCTGGGTCCTAACTTAGAAAATAAGGTCAAGGTCAAAGGTCAAGGTCAAGTTCTCAATATTGATTTTTCCTTGTTTCGGCATTTTCTCCAACACCTTTAAAGATATGTATAAAAGAACAAGTGCAAAATGTTTGCTTAATTGTAATGAAGATATGTTACATTTGGTCTGAAACAATCTAATCGAATCTTATGGGAGTTAGTGCCCCTGAAAGGTGTAATTATCAGTTTTATTGATTATTACGTCAACTTTGTTCATTATATAGCCATATGACCTTTACCAAAATGTTGGATACCATATCACCTTGAAAAATACCAGCCGGAAGTGATCTTGAGAAAACTGGAAGTAGCGATGTTTACACATTTTTCATGAATAAGTACTCGGAATCCATATATTTTGTAATATAAATACATTTACTTATCACTGTAGACTAAAAGTTACCTTTGATAAACCGAAAGCGGCCAATTATCTTTTGTTAAAAAGGTAAAAATAATATAGAAACTTTTTTTTTTTGAAATCACTGTTAAAGAAGCTATCATATGAGACTGCAAGTGACATTTACCTTATCGAAAGTAGCACATTACCTCCCTTACTTAACTCAAAAGTATGTGAATCATTCATTTATTGAATCAGTATGAAGAAATTATTTTCATATCAAAATTTCTTTGATGTGGAAAGACTTTCAATTTTTCTCTAAACAATTGGTTTTAAATTAAGTCTTTCCACTTTTCTGTGGAAAGACTTACTGTTTTTGTTCTGATTATAATTAATTTTTTTTTCTTACGCCAAATTTTGTTCCTGCGATAAATATTTGTTTCGTAATATGACGCTTAGATATTTTGTATGTTGTTTGTAAGAGTTATCTTCCTATTCACTGTTTATCATCAGAGTGCATCTCTTTCGTAACAAAAAAAAAATATCGACAAAACTCTTTTTACAAATTGTTCGCTATATCCTCAGGAATTTTTGGCTAATTTGGATTTGAAGAACTTTTATAGGAGTTATCTACCTTTATGAAATAAATTTGTTGGTGTGTTTGTTAACTCATAAACCATTACCCGTATAAACCTGGAATGTTTTTATTTAAGGCCCCTGGGTCCTAACTTAGAAAATGAGGTCAAGGTCAAAGGTCAATGTCAAGTTCTCAATTGTGACTTTTGCTTGTTTTTGCATTTTCTCCGACACTTTGAAAGATACATATAAAAGAACAAGTGCAAAATGTCTGCTTCATTGTAATGAAGATATGCTACATATAGTCTGATACAATTGAATTGCATCTTATAGAAGTTGGTACCCCTGAAATGTCTTGATATAAGGTTATTTGATTAAAATTCAACTAAGTTCATTATAAAGGCATTTGACCTGGTACAAAAGGTTAGATGACAAATGACCTTGGAAAATGACTATCGGAAGTGACCTTGAGAAAACCGGAAGTAGCCTTTTTTTGCAATTCTTTCATATAAAAGTACTCAGAATCCATGTATATTTTCATATGGATACATAAACTGAATACTGAAGACTAAAAAAGACTTCAAACAAACCGGAAGTGGACAATTATCTCCCATTCTACATACAAAAATTTATAGAAACTATATATTTTTGGAATCATTGTGAAAGAAGCTATCATATGAGACAGGAAGTGACATTCATTTCACGGAAGTGGCATATTATCTCCCTTATTTCACTCAAAAGTATAATTAAACCATTATTTATCGCATCAGTATGAAGAAACTATCTTCTTATAAAAATTTCTTTGATGTGGAAAGACTTTCAATTGTTCTCTGAACAATTGGGTTTTAATTGTATTTGTTCTGATTATTATTTTTTTTCCGCCACTTTCTGAAATTTTTGTTTCGCAATATGTTGCTTAGATATTTTGTATATTGTATTGTATAGTTTATACGCTTTTAAATTTCACCCTGCTAAGACGAACTATTTTCTTTGTAAGAGTTATTAACCTATTCACTGTTTATTAAATGTGTGCATCTTCTTCGTAACAAAAAAAAAGATATCGACAAATTTCTTTTTCTAACTTGTTCGTTACATCCTCAGGAATATTTGACTAATTTGGATCGAAGCGATTCGATGAAATTTTAAAGGAGTTGTCTACCTTTACAAATAACTTTGTCGATATGTTTTTTTAACTCATAAACCGTTAACCGTATAACCCTGGAATGATTTCATTTGAGGCCCCTGGGTCCTAACTTAGAAAATAAGGTCAAGGCCAAAGGTCAAGGTCAAGTTCTCAATATTGATTTTTCCTTGTTTCGGCATTTTCTCCAACATCTTTAAAGATATGTACAAAAGAACAAGTGCAAAATGTTTGCTAACTTGTAATGAAGATATGTGACATTTAGTCTGAAACAATTTAATCGAATCTTATAGGAGTTGGTGCCCCTGAAATGTGTAATTATCAGTTTTATTGATTAATACGTCAACTTTGTTCATTATATAGCCATATGACCTTTACCAAAATGTTGGGTTCCATATGACCTTGAAAAATGCCAGCCGGAAGTGACCTTGAGAAAACTGGAAGTAGCCATTTTTACACATTTTTCATGAATAATTACTAGGAATCCATATATTTTGTAATCTAAATACATTTTCTTATCACTGTAGACCATAAATGATAGAGACCTAGGATCTTTTGATTTGAGGTCCTTTGTCCAAAAAAATGAAAATTAGGTCAAGGTCAAAGGTCAAGGTAATATTCTAATTTTTGAATTTGGCTTATTTTCACTTATTCCCAAAAACCGTATTAAATATCAACAAATTATTTTTACTAAATTGTTAGTTGCGACATGTTGTAACATGTTAATTTTTATTGCAAGGGTACGTTGAACGTAAAAGGGAGTTTTTTTCCCCTTTTGTATTTAAAAATACGCGTATGGTGATATAACTCATTAACCAAATATAATTAATACCTATGGTCTTTTGATTTGAGGTCCTTGGTTTATGACCTTGAAATTGATCTCAAGGTCACAGCTTAATTTGACGTTCTAGATTTTGACCTTTGCTTTTACCTCATATGTATACATGATAAAGCCATGAGACTTTTTGCAATAGGTATTTAACCATTTTACTTTTAAAAAAAAACACAACCGGGAGTGACCTTGTGTAAACTGGATGTAGATATTTTTTGTACTTATTAATATAAAAGTATAATCAGTGTCAAGTAAATATTCAAATATTATCGGAAGTAACATTTTTCAAACCAGAAGTAACAAATTATCTCCCTTATTTAAAAAAATATTGTATAGAAACCATATATTTATGGAGTCAGCGTACAATAAGCTATCAAATGACTATTGAAATGACATTTTTAACTTAACTTAACTACTTTTATATTAAAATACATAGTTTTTGGTGAAAAGACCTGCAATTGTTCTCTGAATAATTGGTTTTCAATTGTTCTTATTATAATTTTTTTTTCACGCCCCATTCTGAAATTTTTGTTTCGCAATATGTCGCTTAGATATTTCTAATATTGTATCGTACAGTTTATACGGTTTTAAATTTCATCCTGGTAAGACGTACAAATAAGAGTTATCTCCCTGTTCACTGTTTATCTAGTGAGTGCATCTCCTTCATAAGAAAAAAAGATATCTACAAAATTCTTTTTATAAATTGTTCGTTACATCTCAGCAATTTTTGGCTAATTTGGATCGAAGCGATTAGAAAATTTTTGAACAGCGGTAAACTAATGTTGCCTTCATTTATGGGAGTCATCTACCTTTACGAAATAAATGTGTCGGTAGGGTTTTTGTCTCATAAACCGTATAGCGTTATAACCTGGAACCTTTTTATTTGAGGTCCTTAGGTCCTTACTTAGAAAATTAGGTCAAGGTCAAAGGTCAAGGTCAAGTTCTAAATGTTGACTTCTCCTTGTTTTGAGATATTCTTCGACCCTTTAAAAGATATAAATTAAAGAACAAGTGCAAAATGTTAACTTTATTGTAATGAAGATATGTTACTTTTGGTCTGATACAATTAAATGGCATCTTATAGGAGTTAGTGCCTCTGGAATGTTTTAATATAAGGTTATTTGATCATAAATTCAACTAAGATCACTATAAAGCCATATGACATTGTACAAAATGTTAGGTGACATATGACCTTGAAAAATGACAACAGGAAGTGACCTTGAGAAAACCGGAAGTAGCTATTTTTTGCACTATTTTCATACGAAAGTACTCATAATCAATATATTTTGTAATTTAAATACATTTACTTATCACTAATGACTAGAAGTGACTTTCTGTAAACCGGGAGTGATCAATTATATCCCGTTTTACAGGCAAAAGTATATAGAAACTATAAATTTTTTGGAATCAATGTGAAAGAAGCTATCATATGAAACCGGAAGTAGCATATGGTCTCCTTTAGTTTACTTTCAAGCATATCAAAACCATTATTTATCGCATCAGTCTGAAGAAACTAGCTATTTTTCAAAATGTTTTTAGTGTGAAAAGACCTTCAATTGTTCTCTGAACAATTGGTTTTTAATTATAGGATATTATTTTTACGATTTTCTCCTGAAACACCAGATATTCTTACAATAAACAAGTTCAAGACAACTCATTTGATGGTTTATCGAAACCATTATATATTTTTTTACTGAACGCTCCTGAGGAGCATTAATGTATAAATTATCAACTAATGATTATTCAACCTCTTTTCAAATTACAAACGCATGTTGCTTCCAGTAGCGTGTAAATGTTGGTAGGTGATTTGTAGAGTTTATGTACGTGTATTTGATAGCTTTAATTAATAAACGGTGGTTAAACTTAAAATCAAACCACGTTTAAAAGTTTACTTATCTGATATAAATCAGCTAATCTGATTCAAATTTGTCTCTGTTTTAAGGTACAAATACCAGATAATATCGGACGCATTTAACTTTGATGTAGCTTTTCATAATCTGGATGTATCTAGTCAATTTAGTAATTACATGTATTTATCAGTTGTTTTAGTGATAACTGGTATTCACTGATTTGTTCTGTTATTTTTACAGATATCAAATAAGAAAGTAAAGAGATATGCATTTTAAGTGCTTTCTTAAAGATTAAGATTACAATGCACTTTAAATGTTCATAGTCTTAAGGGTTTATGAATTGAAACTGCAAAGTAGTTGTTTTATAAGTTCTAAAAATCATTTTCATCATGCAAGATAATGATATCAATCCAAAATTGAGAAATACATTTTTGAAAAGTTTATAGGTAACTTAGCCAGCTCTTTTTTTACAATAGACATTAGATTATGCCAAATTTGGTTAAATGATCTTGATAATTCTTAAAATCTCATAATTTTGTTAAAACAAAATCTCTATCAAGGACACTTTACATATCAACTTGGCCAATGATATGAGTTAAATTCCTTTTACAAAATAGGTTTAAATACCACTTCTTTTGTCAGACATTTGCGATGAAGCTAACATTCTTCACAAACAAATGTATACACATTGATGGCGTTTTCATATTTCCGTGATTCTGTGGTTCTCTCTTTTATGAATCTTTTAAGACCTTTAAACTGAAGCTAATATACCTGCAACAAAATTTTATAATCGTTTTTAACTGTATAAGAATTATTTTTTTGTGGATTGAATAAATCAACTAAACGGTCCATCCCTTTTCTTTTACTTTCAATGTTGGAATTATTTTCCTTTTTGTCGAGCCTGCGACTTTTGTCGCAAAAGCGATACATAGCGAACCAACCTTTATTAATTCCGTCACCAGCGGCGTTCATAAATATTCACTTTGTGGTTATCCAGAAGTAAAGTTGGTAAAATATTATCCTTTTTTCGTATATCATTAGGTCCAATTATTAAATTGCAAGTCATCAACCATGTTTCTCAACTTTTTTAACGAAAATAAAAACAAGTAGGCTGCTGAAAGTGAAATATAATTTCAATATATTATTTTCATTAATGATTTAACATCAACAACAATTTAATTTTTTTAAATCTCGTAGTTCATGCAACTATAGCAAAATATATACAAAGAGATGTGTCATTAAGCAAATATAGATGTACATGTCCAGTTTAGTGATGTTCAATATGTTATGAAAAAAAGTTTTTTTTTTCTTAACTCGCACTCAAGCACTTTCATTTTTGGGTAAACAATATATATGGATATGTAAATAAATTACAACACCAAAAAACATAACTTTACTTTGTTTTTAAATGTCTTTCCTGGGGATTTTCTGTTTTTCAAAACTTTAAACATAGTAAATTACGCATAATTGACTTCCATCTATTTTTGGGGGTTAAATTAAGTATTTTTATCGTACACTTTATTCTTTCGGCACTTTTTGAAATTCGCCCTTTCATGAAAACAAATTCAAGAAAATTGGCTCTACCTCTGTAAAAAAAACATTGATAATTTCACACAGGTTTGTTTGAATTTAAATGTCATTAACCATCTTAAATTTTGATAGAAAAATACAGTATATTATAATTATTATCAAGTTTTTTTTCTTTCTTTCTCATAGACAAACTAGTGCCTGCAATTAAAAGGAAATTGAAAGCTGTAAAGAGAAAACAAAAGACAGAAGGTATGTCTTATGTAGAACTTGTTTAAAAAAGGGAGATTCGGAAAGATTTGAAAGAAGAATACTAATTAACGTAACAGTTGAAAATGTTTGGTCACCAAACGGCCTTCAACAATTTAATGACCATCAAATTGAAATGATTTATGGTTATGATTTGTTGTTTTTACTTACAAATGATCTGTTTGTGTCTCTAGTTTGAAGTAGTCATGTGGAAGATTCGTCATCTTTAAAGATTTACTATTCCTCAAGTCTCATATATCTATTTTTAGATTTCAATTTACTTTTTTCATAATATAATTATTGAAAATAAATCAAAACCCTATCGTTTTGGTAATCGAACAATATATAAATCTGTACTAATATATCGTTACGTTTTCTATATTCACTCTCTTTCATCAAATGTTTTTTTTTTTATATGATTTTCACATTCAAATAATTTTGTTATCAGCAAATCATTCCCACACTAAATATTATTGTTATACATATATGCACATTGATGATTTATCAATAATATCGATACTTACACTTTGGCATTGTACACTTTCATGTTTTTTTTCTGGCTGTTAATAACGTATTTACAAGCAACAAGACATGGATATTTGTTGATTGACATTAAGTCATCGACAAAAAATAATTATAATAGTTGGTTTTGACTTTGAGTTAGCTGTAATAGCCGTTAGTACTTTCTCATAAATATTTACATTATTCATTTTTGTTTGTTACGAGGAATGTATGAAGTATCTGTCAAGTCTATTTTGTGTTTATGTGTTTTTGTAAGATTTTTCGTCCTTTAGAACTCATTCTTATAACTTATTCTTACGTTGTGCCGTTACACCGCTACCCAGATTGAATATGAACTGTCTATTTTGCCCGATTGAATTGTGTCATTATGTTCATGATAAGGCATTGTAAAAGCCACTATGCAGTGTAGACCTGTCTATTTTTTTAAACGCATCAAGTTTCATAGAATTTTACATCTTCATTTGAACGTACGCGAATAGCTGTTTATTGGTAATCATATCACATAAAATTGAGAATGGAAATTGGGAATGTGACAAAGAGACAACAACCCGACCATAGAGCAGACAACAGCAGAAGGTCACCAACAGGTCTTCAATGCAACGAGAAATTCTCACACCCGAAGTCGTCCTTCAGCTGGCCCCTAAACAAATATATACTAGTTCAGTGATAATGAACACCAGGCGCAAAAATGCGGCGGGGTTAAACATGCTTGTGAGATCTCAACCCTCCCCCTATACCTCTAGCCAATGCAGAAAAGTAAACGCATAACAATACGCACATTAAAATTCAGTTCAAGAGAAGTCCGAGTCTGATGTCAGAAGATGGAACCAAAGAAAATAAACAAAATGCACGTCTTTTTATACTGTCAGTAGTTGATTTATTTTATTATAAGTGTACTTGGTACCATCTAACCTCCTTTATGCATGCAATTGTATAAGATGTATGAATGACATCCTCGCTACATGATGTAAGCATCAAAGCATCCGAGATACCTTTAGTAGAGAAAACGTTTACAGGAACACTAATGTCCAGGATAATTTGCCAAAAAATTAAATAATCATTTTTACTAAAAAATTTTAATGAAATGTTTTAAATGACATCGATGATTTTGAAGGATAATTTGCCAAAAAAATAAATATTCATAGTTACTAAAAAAAAAGTTTTTAAATGACATCAATGATTTTGAAGGAGGTGATTCCATGTCTGATGGTGATGATGATGACGATGATGAAGATGATGATGGTGATGATTATGATGATGATGATGATGATGATGATGATGATATGAGCAGTTATCCAGATGAAGATACAAAATCAAAACTAAAGACATTCCCTAATCCAGAAAAACAAATGAAGAAATGGAGAAACGAACCTATCAGATTTGCAGTATTGGGCCGTAGTAATATGGGAAAGTCTACATTTATTAACCTTGTTCGAGATGTTAACAGTGACGATCCTGGATATGCAAAAGAGGGTTTTGGAGATTGCACAATGGATGAAACCGAGTACAAACACCCAAAAAATGAACACATCACTTTCACCGATTTACCTGGCTTTGGTACAGACACTGTAACTAAAAAAACGTTTTCAAAAAACTTTGATTTGAAGGTGTTCGATTTTGTTTTTATTTTCGTTGATTCCGTGATAATGGAAGACGATGTATGGATTGTGAAAAAACTCCAAAAACTGAAAAAAGCATTCTGTGTTATTCGATCAAAAATTGACCAAGATATTTCAAATGCAAAACGTATGGGAAAAAAGGGAAATGATGTGGTCAGCGAAATTCGAAAAAATCTGGAAACCAAATTTTCGAAACACCGCCTTCTTAAGGGTTCAAAATTGTTTCTTATATCTAACAGGAAAGAATTCTTTTACATCGGAGACTTGCCAAAACTGTTTTCATTCATTGCAAGCAAACTCCCAAAACGAAAACGTGACGCACTTTTTTCTTCTCTTCCAATTTTATCTCCCGAAATGATAGATATTAAATTTGAAATGCTTCGAAAAAGAATTGATGTTATAGCAGTTCGTGCGGCTTGTGTATCAGCAATTCCTGTTCCTTTCCTGGATTCAGCTATTAACACAGTCATGGTAAAAAAAGAAATAAAATATTACATTGAGGTTTTTTTGTTAGACAAGTCATACGTCAGAGAAGTACCAGGTATTAAGATTAGAAACGTCTCGGACATGAGTCTTGAGAATTTTGTCAATTCAGGTTTAAGATCAACGGCTAATCTTGGCATTACCATTCTATTAAGTCAAGCAGATTGTGTGATACCAGTCCTTGGATCAGCAATTGCAGCAAAGGCAACATCAGTATACGTTCGTGGTTTTTTATCTAATGCGTTGCAAGAACAGAAAAAAGATGCTTTAGCAGTCTATAAACATTATACTAAACACTGAAAGTCATGAGATGTTATGAAATAAAAGGCTTAACCGATAAATTACTTGTACATATACAACATACACAATCCAAAATTAACAATAACTGGCATCATATAAAAGGAATTACTTGCAGTATCTGTATAGTGTAAGACTTTTAATGAAAGATAATTTATTGTTGGTATCATTCAACAATGTTCAAATGTTCGATAAGCAGTAATTTACATATCTAGTGGAAACAGGTTTAAATTATCTTCTTTTTTTAAATTATTTGGCTATTAAAAATATAAATCATACATCTGTTCATATTAAAGTTGATGTAGAGAGATTTTTGAAAATAAAAACAAAGATGAAACAAAGTCAAACGTTCGACAACATTTAGGTAAATAGGAAGTCATGAACTGTTTTTACAAAATACGTTGGTGGTGGCATTTGTTTCGACAGCAGAACGTAGCAACTTTGATAACGACAGCTGTTTGTTATTAATCATGCTCAAGAACTACGAACTAGAATGCGTGAATTAAGCTGTGTTTAAAATACCCCATAAAAAATAATGATTTATCTCATTAGATATTTATTATGTCAGTTAATATTCATTAAATACATAAATCAATCCTAGCAGAAACCAGGATGCTTTTACACTCCTTGAAATAACCCCGAACACATGAAGCCCTTCAACGTATATTTATCATTTTTGGACTTTTGATTAGGTAAATACGGCATATGTGAACCTGTTCAAATAATATTGACAAAGGACGAATTCCGAATGTCAACATATTCTAAGAGTTCCATATGTAACGTATTGACTGAGTGAAAGTCTTTCATTTATATATTAAATAATTTATGTAAATAGTGTATAAAGAAAACAGCGTTCAATGCTCTTGCTATGTATTTTCAAGATTTATTTTGCATGAATGTTAATATGCTATTGGAAATATCAATATTCGTTGAATAACTTTATAGCCTATTGCATTACCTTTCTTGTATTTTTAGCTTATGATAATAAAATCTTGCAATTTTTTCCCTCCATGGTTGTTGTGATTGACAAAGTGACATCACAAATCTAAAGGAGTAGGTCCAATAAGACCCCTTTTTGGCCCCAAAATATAGCAGTATAACAAAATTGTTAAAATGTAAACTTTTAGTTATTTATTGCACAGTAAAATGCTTCTGCTACATAAATATGGGCTGTTTATGACAATACAATGCACATATATCGGGTACTAGCACCAGTAAGTCATGCTAAATTACTGAAAACTTCACAAATCTAGCATTTAGTGAAATTTTAGACGGTTTTCGTGTAAAACGAAAGTGGCCGCATTCGTGTTCATCCTTAATATTGAGATATAAGTTGTATTTTACGATAATACATAACATATATAAAGGTTGAGGATGAACACAGAGGCGGCCACTTTCATTTCAGACAAAAACCAGCTGAAAAGTGACAGTTTTCGGCATATTTGGTAGATTTTTCATATTTCAGCTTGAATCGGTGCGTTTTTTATGACTAAATCAGTTAAAATCTTTCACATTGACTAATGTATTCAAATAAAATAGACACTTAAGTGTTTAAAAAGTGTTCAACATCTTTCGTCAGATGAACCTGAAATTTGAGGCCAAAATCGCCCCTTACCGGACCTACTCCTTTAGCAAGATGTTTTTTTTTTATATTTACTGTCCATATATCCATTCATAGAATCAACGCTTTAATTTTCCTAAAAAAATAGAAACAAACCTTCAGACGTAAAATAACATTGGAAATTCATGATCGTAATTCAAACAGACAAATTATGGTACACAGGAAACAACATAGAAAACTAAAGACTAAGAAACACGAATCCTATCAACATCTGGAAATGATTCAATGTGAACCGGAAGGGCAAGTATAATTTGCTCCACATGTGGCACCCGTGTTACTCATGTTACTACAAACCCGGTAAATGATTGCTACATCATATGTTATATTTTATTATATCTGGCAAATTTATAAATGTTGATTAATATATATTTTTTTTCACTTATTTGTTTTGTTTATTTATGTTATTTGTAAGCCATTTGGAATGCGTTCATACAGTGCTTTTTTTAATAAAGTATACATAGTTTTGTTATTGATCTTTTAATGAGTTTGAATAAGTATACATACATATTTTACTCAACTATTTCAAATCACAAGGAAGTGATTTTGTTATACCCATGAAAATCAGGCTTCATCAACATGATCAAACAGTCTAACTAGACTTTGTCTTAATGGTATTCAATCTAGGTTTATTACAATTAAAAGATTCATAAATTGCAAATATTTGAATGTACAATTCTTTAATATTGTAATTCCATTAATCAAGATAAAAATGAGGACAAGAAGTAGATTGAGTTCATAATTGACATAAATTAATTTGACTGTATAAAGTTAAGAGCAGAGTTAATGGATGTGTTTCGTTTACTCCTACTATTTTGAGTTAGTAATTGTATATTTTGATAGTTGATCATTGAAGGTTCTAAATGCTAATGTATGTGTTGCTTGCCTTTTTTCGTGGAGTTTAAATATTAACGTGAAATCCTAACTCATAATGTTCAGTTTTGTCTATGTGTCTTATCGCATCTTGTTTTGGTACATATTAGACCAACCGTTTATTTCAACTTATTAACCAAAATAATTTCCCTTTCCTCGTTAAAAATGTCATGACAGCAGAGATTTGATGTGAATTAGTTTTCTGTATTAAAACGCCATGTGATTAATTTTTCTATTGACTTCTTAGACCACTCGTCCACAAAGACCTCTCATGACATCATGAAAAAGTACAAAAGAAATGAGACATGAGAAATTTATGAAGAAAAAAAAATATAATTCAGATCAAAGTCATGAAAGTAACTAAACAGTAAATTCACAAAAATTCGTCACTACAAAAATGCCAAAGAACATTCAAAACGGAAAAAAAAAGTTCATAATCAAATGACAAAATTAAAAGCTCAAACACACCAAATGAATGGATAACAGTTGTCATATTCCTGACTTGGTACAGACATTTTCCTATGTAAAAAAGTGGATTGAACCTGGTTGTATAGCTAGTTTAACCTCTCACTTGTATGACAGTCGCATCAAATTCCATAATATTGAAAACGATACGTGAACAAACCAAAGCGACATAATAGGTAAAAATGTCAATTATACAGCAGTCAACATTGTGCTTTAATCCTAATCACTAAACAATCATACAAACATGAAATAAAGAAGCACAAAATGGCATACAGACCAAGCATACAGTAAAAAATAAAGACAAGTATACACAAGTTAACCTTAGTACAATAACACAATGACAGGATTATAAGTTCATATCTGTAAAGAAGAAACATGAAAAGGCATTTACACAAAAAACATAGCAAAAATAAAAGACAAACAACAAACAAGTTGTTCATCCTTTTGGTTGACCATGCTAAGGCTACACAACTGTGCCTTATATATTTCTTATATGCCTCTAACTAGACTATGTATTGATTCAACTGATAGGTGCAAAAACTCATTTCACCTATCATCTTTAGTAACCTATAAATTTATGCCCAAAACAAAATCCAAAAACACTGGGACACAGTTTTGCGGAAAATACTCCCTTTAATCATATCTGAGCCAGTCCATGCGAAAAGGTACAAAAAGTCCTTTTGATAAACTTTACAGGACACGTTATCAAAGATAGATTTTTGAAAAACGATTTCATCCGATAAAATTACATTAATGTAAACATTGATAAGATTGTCACTTCTGTTCCGAATTTGTCAATTCAAACAACAAAAGACGTAGAAATATCTGAATTTTCGGTATTTGAGCAAGTGTAAAATCATTTGTTCCCCGGACAAATGCTATACCGACCATAAACATACAATTTTACGACACAAGAAAGACAAAATTCAATAATTTTCTTCAGTTTTAACCGGTTTAAGGAAAGTAAGACAACATTGAAACATGAGGGAAAATACAAAAACTATGACCTCTTGTGTTGTAGAAATTGAAATTTAAGTTCAGTTAAGTTATTTAATATATATAAATCAACGGTCGTTGCACAGGATAAGAACCGCTGGCCGGTCTGATTACATTGATATCAGCATCGTAAGCGAGAGCCTTATCCCCACTGCTACCGGGGTTAACATTATCAATTGGATCAAGCCATTTAAACTGTACTTTGAAAGTGATTGAAATGTATGAAATAATTCATTGAAAATCTTGATAAAACTAAAAGAAGGGGGTCTCAACACTTACAGGTGCGTGTAGCTCACAGCTTAGGGATATGCGGAAAAATAAATGTGTTTTATTAATCACAAGTCTACTACCAATAATTATGCACACTTTTAAGAATTTCGTAAAATTTTCGTTTTTGTACCTTTTCGTATGGACTGGCTCATATATCAAAGCCTAAACCAAAATGAACCCCTTTAAATGCAACAAAAATATAAACATTCCTCTGGTAAGAACCATGGAGTGTTATGACACCATTATATTATCATTAGAACCACACAGTTTGTGTCTTGTACACATTTAAACTGTAAATTTTGCATTATTTGTGCACTGTCCATCCCTCAACAACATTAATTTAGTATGTAACGGGAGTTTGACGTTACATATTTGATCAACATAATATGTAATAATTTAATATAGTAAACATTTCCCCTGTCTACACTGTATGAGATAAGAGTAAATTTGTTGAGGTCAACTGCATACATCACATATTTCTCACTATGAAATAATAACTATTATTCATATTTACAAAAAAATACCTATATTGGTACTTTGATGGAGAGTTGGCTCATTGGCACTCATACTAGATCTTTTTATATCTATGGTACTGTAAAATTAACTTAAGAAATTTTTAACTTTAGAAACTTAAAACTGTGCAATAAAACAATTTCATACTACTTACTGTCCTGTACCAAATAGAACTAATACTTCTTACAGAACAATTTAAACAAATATGTTTTTTGGTGATTTGTCTCGATTAAGATTGTGGCGGGTATCAGATTATAATACAAATAAGTTTGTTGATTAGTGTAAACAATTTTATCAAAAGGCTTGCAAAATTTTGTGTAAGCTACATTTAGACATTTATATCTATGTATGTATATGTCTTTCCTTTAAATTATATTCCCTCTACATTTTTGTCTCTTTTACATTTCCTTTCTTCACTTACATTATTATGTAAATAAAGATTGACTGTAACATATGATACGACCACCGTATTATTTTGTGTGGTCAGAGACAACCAGTTGGATACTTGGTATTAACCGATGATTGAAAGGTAAGCTCCTCCCATATGCTCTGATTTATATCCCGCCAAGATTTGGTTAACCGTTATTTTATCCTTTTCACTTATGATAACTGATTTATTCTTTATGTCGTCAGTGCTATTATGCTATTAGTTTTCCACAATGTTACCAACCAAGCAAGTTTTATTACCATATTTGTACTAAAGGAGGACTGGTGCCACATGTGGAACAGAATCAGTTTACTATTCCGGAGATCACCCCCTGTTTTAGTGAGGTTCGTGGTGCTCTGACTTCAGTTTTCAAGGTTGTGTTTTGTGTACTATTAATTGTATGTGTGTCTTTTGCTTTTTAAGCCATGGCGTTTTCAGTATGAGTTTGAATGTCCTTCTTGTAATTGTCGCCTTTCGTTAAACACATGCGTCTAACAGACAGTTCTATTGTCTTAAGATCCTTGACCTCAAAATCATGTCTTTGAAGAGTTGAGACATACATAACTATATCGAAATATATGCTCAATCAAAATATTTTGCACATTGATATTCTACAACATAACATTGACAGCTATTCAGTATTATCACTGAAAATGATGCTTTATAAAGTTGATAAGTCTGTAGCATTTTCTGGATTTTTATCCTTCGGCAACGATGAAACAAAAGTTGGAAGCCAAAAATGTATTTTTACTTAAAAACGAGACAAGCTATATATATAAGACCACATATAATTTGGTAAAATCAACCCAAATATGTTCCTCAGCGTTATGCAATATCGACATATGTATATTCCTAAAGTGTGCATATCATACAACAATTATAAAATTGTGAAATGGTCAGCGTCTCAAAACAACTTTCAATTGTCAATTGCTTCTTGATCTTTACAGTTTTTGTTACAATTTTTCTATATTTTTGTCAAGTTTTGATCCAACGAAGCTAAATAGTGTCCACACTTCTGTAGGGGTGTATAAACTTCCAATACTAAAACCTCCGTGATAACAGAAGTTGAACGAACTGTTAGATGGTTCATTAAAAAAACGTAATTATGTGCATAGTTTATTAATATCACATCTATTAAGTTATTAAATTATATAATCAAATCAACCCTAGCAGGGACGTCTCACTATGTAAAGTACTGATGTCGGCGTTCGCTCGAAATAACTACAGCTTTTTAACACGGTACAAAACAAACAAAAACGCGTTAATCGTATGCATTTTGCTCATGCCTCATCACACGTTGCATTTTGATGCAAAACATACATTTCTATCATACTTGACATTTATAATTTAATAAAGATAGGTTAAATTGGGTTCAGTATTTTGACAGAATAAAAAAATGAAATTAATTCAGCGATACTCACCCAGTAGCATTATTTGCATTCTTATAATAACCTCCCAATAATTTCGTAATTTACCGTTCTCTGATCAGAAAGAAATAAAAAAGGTTAAAAATATTGACACATATGCAAGTCATCATCAAAGAAAACTGATAAGTTCAAATATGATTTATTGTACCTTCTCTGCGATATATGTTTATTTGAATCAAAGAGATGTAAAAATTCAAAAACTGTTGCTGTTTTTAACGACCCTTGCATAGCTTTTGAGTTGTTTTGTCTCGAGGTGAGGTTTGAATAGAGGGTGTAAGGTAGGTGGAAGATATGTTTATCATCGATTTACTTCAAGTGTTATAAGATAAGCAGCCAGTATATAAAACTAAATTATCATTGTTAAATTCATTATTGGCCCTCGACGTTAAAATAGACGGCATCATTATCAACTTTTCGATATTTTTTTCTTTGAAGTAGTTCTTTTCCTTAATTGTGTAATTAAGCCATACAAATGTGATTTTTATCACTTCATTGTTGTGTATTTTTTTTATAAATTGGTGTGAGAGATTAACAATCAAGCAACCAGTAGTTTCTCAAAAAACCTCCCCGATATACTGGTTAATTAGAAAGTTGGTTTTCAACCAAATATCCTGCCACTCTTGCAAATATTAAAATTTCTCGACATGCGGCACAATCCTGTTGTATGACCATTTATAGTATATAAACGTTATGCCAGTTTCATGATTATGTTATATTTCGTACTTTAGTTAAAAATACATTGTACAGTTATAGTATCCCTTCCATGTGTACGACCGCACGTACAACACATAAGCTCAACTACTTCGTTGAACAAGGTGTAAATTGGTCTATGATTAATGCAATTAAGTGCATGCAAAAGGAAAATATTCAATCAACTTGACTAAAATAGTTAGTTTTCCTCCTATTTAATAGTCATTGAACATGTACTTTACCTCTTGTGGAGGATAATTTCAGACAATAAACACAAAAAATATTATTAAAAACCAATTATTGCCAAGATTTCGTCGATTTCGTGCCATATGTTACAAGATAACATTGCAATAGTTTGTCATCTTTTTGTTAATCTTCTTTCACTTTTCTTGACAATCACTAATACATGTAAGACATGATTATTTTGTTTGATTTTTGTGCTACCGCTACTGGAAAAACAATAATCATGATAAAAACAGCTGACAATAGACCGTATAAGTATAAAACATCACATCAACAATCCGGTATTCAAAGAAAACATGCTGAACTATATTATTAAACGAAAAAAAAACGCTTTTATTAATACTTGAAACAAAAGAAATGGTGTTTTCAATTTTTGTCTTAATTGTATCAAAAGCCCCTTTAATATTTATATAATCTAGTTTAGCTCAAATTTAAACCAAATTTAAACAATGTTATCTAAATTGTACTCTACGGTTATGACTTCGAATGAAACTGAAACGAGTTATAGAACATGTTGAATGAATAGAACGTATTTAGTCTAGATATTTTATATCATTCGATCATAAGCCTGCACATACACTTATTGTTTTCAAATCAAACATTATGTGCTATATTATACTAGGATTCTAATGTTTCATATAACATAATTTTTATAGGGTAAAATAATTACTATGAATAAAATACAAAAACTAAATGATTGAATAATCATATTGTAAATATTACTAAATAAAAGTCTAGTACTGTCAATAACTGTTTTTGAAATCTTTATATATCTGTGCAGCTCGTTTTATCAGATGGATTTGTATTCATTTTACGAAACTAACATTATGAATCATCGAAATGAGGAGTAAGGTTTACAGAAATATAAATTAATTACAACTCAGTTGACTTAAATCACACAATATAGGTAGTACTTTTTAAATTTATTTAAATGTATGTAACCGTTTAATGGTTGTTCATATATTACATATAGATACTGTTTGAGTGCTTCAATCAAAATGACACAAAGAAAATCTTATTTCAACATGAATTTAAAATGAGAAAAAAGACATAGAGACGACAACAAACACTAGTTAAATAAAGGTATGTGCACAGATTAAGATTTGACTGACAAAATATATCGAGATACGTGTACATTTTTAACCTCTTATCTCGGTTCATCTTTAATCAATTCATTTGAAAAGTACTTCTTCTCACTACTTAATTAAAACACAACGATGTGCTTTATTTTCACATCAACATTAGGTGATGTTCAAATGAGGTTCATTGTTCAAAATTTGAGCGTATGACATATGTTACATCCGTGATTTGTTTAATAATTGGATGAGAAAATGACAAATGAGAAAATACGGTTAATGATCATGACGAAGTTGAAATGGGTAACTTTTAATTTTTTGAGAATATAAATTTCCAATTGTTTGAATTATTGTCAATTAAATGTGCAATGCACAACATCATGTAGTATAATTTATATAATTTGTTTAATAATGCAATCTTTATTTACAGTCACTATGAGTGTATCTGGTGGAATTATTTGTCAGAAATGCAGCAGTACTATATCTAAAGGTCAAATATTTTGTGCCAACTGTGGACACAGAGTTCATTATGATACTGCTAAAGGAAACTTATGTACAGGGAAAAAAGATTAGAAGCCATGTTACAATCTAATTTCCCCAGCAATCAGATTTTGCAGCAGTTGTGGGACAGATAATGAAACATATATATTGGATAAAGCTGTAACACAAACAGGCTAGTTTACACTTAAAGTTCTAACTTATAATTACTAAAATCACCAAAATGTCTCCTTGATCTCATATATGTGAAATGCATTTATCGAACACAATCAGCATAACCTAGCCCACAATTTCAAATTGATAGCTTCTAGGAAGTGAAAACTAGCCATGCCCAGTCAATATTGTGTAATTTTTGCAATTTTCTGGCAAACATAAGAATTTTCAAAGTTTACTGCAATCTTGGGGCAAACATATAGAACGGCCAAACGGGTCTGCTATGTTGCTTTTAACATTCTTTATTATGTTAACTTTCTGGTAATCTTACGGCAAACATTGATGTTTCTGCAAACATGCCACAAGCTTGCAACAAAACGCTGCAATGTTTGCGGCAAACATCTGCAAACACTATTTTATGTGTTCCTGCAAACATTTTGTTTACCGCAAGCTTGCAGCAAGTCTGCTGCAAGTTTTCGGCAAGTATGTCAGTTCATTAAAGGTTCCGCGTAAACGTGAAAAAAAAACGCGTCTTCTGTTTTCGTCAAAATAAAACGAATATTCACTGTTTGTAAAAAAAAAGTGCGTTGACGCAGATTTTCATCGTATCCTCGCTACACTGACCTTGAATATCAAATGATAAGTTACATCAAAAGTAAATAACCGACTGATCATTATCAGTTGACATATTGAAGATAACAGCTAACTAATAATGTTATTACACCTCTTGAATTATTCATAGACACTTTCTTTTTCTCCCCAGATAAAAAGTTCAAGCATGACCTTCCATTTTTTCAAATAATTCAATCATTATCTAAATCCATTTTTTTTTACATCTCAGACTGGTTGGCTCAGGATGACTCGCAAAACAAAATTATTTGATCTCTTTTATATAGCCACATAGTAATTAAGTTATATGTCTATGTCAAAATGGACTTTTTAAATGACAGCGATATTGGAACACAATGAATACAAAATTGTGTTCGCATCAACTTAGAGTGCCAGCATGTCCTCTTTTTATTCAAAATATTGAATCTTACACAAATATCAGTAGTTGTCATACCTCTGACTGACTTGTATAACAAAATAATTTGTTTACATCAACCAAAATTGACCACATTTGCATTTAATAATGTAAATCTTATAGTCGCATAGTAAATAATTAACATTTTTTTATGTCAGGATGAATTGTATTATACAAATAATGGAAATTTTGGAACACAATTACTTCAGAATTGTGTTCGCATTAATTTAGAGTGCCAATATGTCCCTTTTTTCAAAATATTGAATCGTGAACAAATTTTAGTAGTTTTTTTGATACTCCAGGATGCCTCGTATAACAAATTATGTGACCGCATCAACCAAATCTGACCATATTTACTCTTTATTATGTAAATCTATATAGCCGCATAGTAAATCAGTAATATTTGTATGTCAAGAGGGACTACATAATACAAATGAGAGCAATATTGGAACAAAATATCTACAGAATTTGGTTTGCATGAATTTACAGTGCCAGCTATGTCTTCTTTTTATTCAAAATATTGATTCTTTATCAACTTTCGGTAGTTTTCATACCTCAGACCTCATACCCCAGACTGACTTGTATAACAAAATTATTTGTCCGCATCAATTAAAACAGACCATATTTGCACGTTAGTATGTTAGTATGAAAATCTTATAGTTCCATAGTAAATCAGTATTATTTTCATGTAAGGATGGATTGTATCAACAAATGATAGCAAAACTGGAACACATTGACTACAAAATTTTGGTTCGCATCAATTTGGAGTGCCAGCATTTCCTCTTTTATTCAAAATATTGAATCGTAAACAAATATCAGTAGTTTATATTCCTCAGACTGACTCGTATAACAACATTATGTGTCCACATCAACCAAAACTGACATCTTTTCTCTTTATAATGTAAATATACATATAGCCGCATAGTTAATCAGTTATATTTCTATGTCAGGACAGATTGTATAATAAAGATGACAGCAAATTTGGAGGAAAATTATTACAACATTTTCTCCTCATCAATTGAGACATGTTAGAGTGCCACCACTTCCTTTTTGTAATCATAATAATGAACCATCATTATAGTTAGTAGATCGTGATGGTTTGTTTTATAAACAACATAATTTAACGGCATCATCCAACACGCACATGACTGATTCATATACTTTATGATGAAAACTAAGAGAAGTTAAAATTGAGAATGGTAATGGGGAATGTGTCAAAGAGACAATAATCCGACCATAGAACAGACAAGAGCAGTAGGTCACCCATATGTCTTCAATGCAGCTAGAAATTCCCGCATCCGGAGGCGTCATTCAGCTGGCCCCTAAACAAATATATATACTAGTTCAGTGAAATGGACGTCATACGAAACTCAAAATTTTACACAAGAAACTGAAATGAAAAATACAAGACTAACAAAGGCCAGAGGCTCCTGACATGGGACAGGTGCAAAAATGCGGCGGGGTTAAACATGTTTATGAGATCTCAACCCTCCTCCTATACTTCTAGCAATACATAAGTAAAACCAGACTACTAGCAGTTAACTGACATGCCAGCTGCAGGCCGTAATTAAACTGATTTTAAAGATTATGTCTTCATTATCTGAATATCAGGCACAATCCCTCCCGTTAAGGGTTTAGTATCATACCATCATAAAATATATGAAAAGAACATAACCCGTGTCATGCCAACAACTGTTTTTAGTTTTAGTATTTTGTTCCGATACAAAAACCCTATAAGTGTATAAATATTAAAGCCAAAATGCAATCTTTAATGACCTGAAAACCGTATCGTAACTATATGTCTTTGAATGGTATACTGTTAATATATTATATAAGTTAAATAGATTTTGTTTGTATCCTAACGTCTAGGAGCAAATATTTCATACATGTTCAGATCCAGTATATTTTTCGGAGGTTCCAGATATCATTTATAATCGGTTTGGATAGGTCTGTCTAAATTGACGAGATGGTACAAAATTTAATGTACATACTTTAAACACTTTATTAATATCCGTATCCCTGTAAAACTTTCGTTTGAACATTTTGCAGAACAGAATTTTAAATCATGTTAATCCAAGGCAAACACGGTGAATTACGATTAAAAACCCATGTTTTAAATGCATAGACTTATATTAAGTATGAGACTGTTACAAATGGGGAACATAGCAACGTTAACCATGATGTTTATTTCCCATCATATAAGAAAAATCTGATGTGTTAGATAACCTTTGTATCCGCCTCGATATGTGTACATGCAACTTTTGAAAAGAAAATATAAAAAATCTGCTAGTCAGTAAAAGTTGTTGGAACAGATTTTTCGTAATTAATAAAAGTTAATATTTCGATGTTTTTGAATTGTTCTCGTGTGAAACACATATACGTAAAATATTAAGATATAAATAGCTTTAATAAATTGATTGTACAAATGAATACGAGGTTATTTTCTTAACACAATCAGTTAACGCGTAAAGTAAACGCGAATTGCGTGAAAAAAAATACACTTGTGAAATCTGTAATAAACGCCCGTTTACTTTTAAGAGCACGTAAAAAAAACCTTGTGAAATCTGAAGTAAACGACAGTTAACTTCTGACTAACATGACACAGAGTAAACGCCCGATTACTCGGGAAGACATAAGACATTTCCATTTTGATCACGTTAACGTTATTATAGTAAACCCGCATTCCAATTGAAAATACATATGATCCCTATGATAGGATCTTTCTAATGTAGATGCCAAATTACAGATTGTACTTCAATTTCATGGTTCACTGAGCATAGACAATGCTGGTGCGAGTGGAGAATTCGTCTATTGCGGACACATTCTTGATTAATATTGTTAGTTTTAAGTTAAACAAAGCTATGAAACATAATTACGCTACAAACCATTTATTCAGATTAACACGCTTTTTTAATACAAAACTCATTTTGAATATCTGTAAGTTGATAACTAAAATGTTCATGCTCCTCAGAGGCGTTAACAAACAAAAGAAATATTGGATTTGATTAACAAAAAAAAACAAACAATAGTCTTGTCCTTGGTTATTGTAGGAATACCTGTTCAAGGTATATAAAAAGATGATGTGACGTATTTTCATGCACTATTATTAACGTATATTGGGCTATTTAAATCATGATTTACCTAGCCAATCAAAAGACTAAATCTCTTTTTTCAAAAAAATGTTAGCTTTTTTTTTTAAAGTTCCAGATGAGAGGGCCGGCCACCTGACACCTCCCTTTTCAGAACACACAAACTGTCTTAACACGTCTTGTAAGGGATTGAGAAAATAGTAGGTCTTCGGAAGGTTATTCAGAATGATATTCAAGACTGTTGTGGGAAATGAACACGAGTAAATCTAAAACATTAGCTCCTACATGAATCGTGAGAGACGTCATTGCATTTGTAGAATTAAACTGGTACACGTTTCTCGATATAATAGCCTGCTGGAAGGGTTATTTCTAGTTCGAGGTTTAAATCGGGACACAAATTAAGAAGAGGGTTCGGCTCCCATTCCCCAATCCCCCTACATGATGTGTGTACCTGTTCCAAGTCAAGAGCTCGTAATTCAGTGGATGTCGTTATTGTTATGTAACTTATTTGTTTTAGTTAATCTGTTGGTACATTATATAGGTCGCTAGTTTTTGGTTTGAATTGTTTCACATTTGTAATTTTTTATGATAGCTGACTGTGCGGTACGGGCTTTGGTCATTGGTGAAGGCCGTACATTGACCTATCGTTTTTAATTTCTTCGTCATGTGGTCTCTTTTGAAGAATTGTTACATTGATATTCATACTAAATCTTCTTTGTTATACAGTATTGTTCCGTTCGGTTGCACATCTTTGAAACTAAAGTCATGTCTGTATATTTGTAAATGTTTTAATTTACAAGTAAAGAGAATTTTTTGTTTAGAAGCATGGGTGTATTACTCACACTCTTAAAGTTGAACAGCATAATTTCACCTTAAAACTAATTATTTATATGGCATTTTTCATCAATCTATATATAGAAATACCACATGTCCAATACTAAATCAACAACCCGATGCACACATACTACCGTAAATACGGGTACAGCGAGGTAGTCCACAGCTTTTGTTGTAATTTTCTGAATTTTCAAAATGCATATCATTGATGCGTTTTGTTTTAACTGGTACCAAAAAGCGTTTAACAGAACGTTATAGGTGTTTGCACATAACATAATAGGTGTTTTCACATATCGTAATAGGTGTTTACGCATAACGTAATAGATGTATGCACATAATGTCATAGGCATTCGTACATAACGTAATAGGTGTTTGCACATAATGCAAAATATGTTTGCACATAATAACATAGGTGTTATGCATAACGTAAATAGGTGTTATGCATAACGTAATAGGTGTTTGCACAGTCATAACGTTTAAGGTGTTTGCACAAAAAGTAATAGGCATTGGCACATAACGTACAATGTAAGAGGTGTTTGCTATAATCACTGTTTTTAAACAAAAAAAAATGTCGAACTATAAATGCCTCAGTGTCTGTGCAGTTTGACAGAAACTATTCGACAAGTAAATGTCTTAAATTTTGTGCATTATATTTAACTCCTGTTATTGGTCGTATCATATCTTTTTTTTCTGTGACCACATTAAAAGAAGATAGCTGTAATGAGGTTTGAAGCTGTTGAATGTTCAGGTTATCATATTTTAGTATAATCCAGAGAGATGTCAGTATAAACACTAAACACTACAAGGCCATATTTATCGTGTCGAATAAAATAAAGGAAAATTTGTAAATGAACATTACTAACTACTAAATTTTTAATAAAATATTTCAGATGATCATAATGAGAATGGTAGTGATTCAGAAGAAAGTACGAAATCAAATTTAATAAAGGTCTTCGATACTTCAAACAAGATGATGATGAAAACGAGTATTCAAATAATTAAATTTGCTGTGACTGGTCGTAGTTGTACAGGAAAGTCATCATTCATTAACCTCGTTCGAGATGTTGACCCAGGCGATGAGACATTTGCTACAGTGGGCTTTGGAGGCTGCACAATGATTCCATGGGAATACATGCATCCTAGAAATAAACATGTAACATTCACGGATTTACCCGGCTTCGATACAGACACTGATACAAAAGAAAAGTTTTCAAAAAGAATTAATTTAGGTGTATTCGATTTTGTTTTTATCTTCGTTGATAATTTTATAATGGAAGATGATGTATATGTTGCCAAAAAACTTCAAGCTCTCGGTACCCAGTATTGCTTTGTTAGATCAAAAATTGACCTTGATAATCTAAATGCAATTGATAAAGGAAAAACACAAAATGTGGTAGTAAGGGAAATTCGAAAAAAACTTGAAACCAACATTTCAAATCATGGTTTGTTGAAGAGTTCTCGGCTATTTCTTATATCAAACAAAACGCGATATTTCTACATCGGAGATATCGGACCTTTGTTTGCATTCATTGCAGATATACTTCCAAAAGAAAAAAGTAATGAACTTTTGTTTTTTGTACCAATTTTATCACCCGAAATGATAGAAAAAAAGTTTCAAATGCTGCGAGAAAGAATTGAGATGATAGCATTTGATGCGGCTGTTGTGACTGCAATTCCAGTTCCTTTCCTTGATACGGCTATCAATGTAGGTATGGTAAAGAAAGAAATAAAGTATTACATTGAAATATTTTTGCTTGACAAAGAATACGTTGAAGAAGTACCAGATGTCATGAAAAGAAACTCATCGGAAATACGACTAGATGTTATTGTCTCTTCAGGTTTGGCGACTACAGCTAGCCTACTGTTAAGTCAAGCAAAATGTATGATTCCTGTCATTGGATCGGTTATAGCAGCAAAGGCCACGTCAGTTTATGTCCGTGCTTTTTTATCGAATAATTTGCTAGAAATGAAAAATGATGCTATAGCAGTCTATGAACATTATACTAAGCACTAAAAGGCAATATAAGTTATGGAACAATAACCTCAGCATATAAGTTTCTTGTACAAATATGTCATAAACAATTGAAATATAACAATTAATGGCACCCTGTAAACTACTTAAGTTTACAAATTTTATATTAGAACTATCAAAATGTATTTTTTTTTATATTTATTCAAATATTCGATAAAAAGTATTTTACATATTTTGGAAATTGGGGATGCAATCCTTTTCTAACGTTTTATTTAGATCAATATGATCAGAAAAATAAACTTATTTTGTTATTGACAAAAATTTATCATGCATCTGCTCATGAATTTTTTTGTACAGGGACCATGAATTAAACAAATATCATACAAAATCAAATTTTCGAAAAAAAAATATATAAAAAACCTATATACTGTTAATTCTTACAAAATACGTTGTCGGTGTCATTGGATCTGAAAGCAGTCCGTAGCAATGCTGTTTTGATTAAACATTATCAAGAACTACAAACTAGATGTGCGAATAAAGTTGTTTCAATACGCCCATATTAACAGAATGGTTTATGTCGTTAAGTATTTATTTGTGCTCGATACTATTGTGTAATAATTGTTGTATGGGATATGAAAGCTTGCTTTTACTTGTTGTACTTGAGTAAACATAGATATTTTCCCAGATGCTAGGTACATTAGATCTATTTGCAATCTTTAATCCATTTAGTGATATCTCATTTTACATATTTGAGTTAAGACTGAGAACAATATATACCATTTAATAATTTGGAGAAATACATCAGCCATCCAATCAATTATAACCTTTTTTGATAATTCATAAAGAGTAGTATCATTATCATGATTATACTGGTGTCTCTAATAAAATTTGTCAAATTATATCCATTAAATACATTAATCAATCTTAAAAACAGAGTGATCACACATTCTTTTATATACCCTCAAAGACTGAAGCATAAACACCTACAAAATATCTTCGATTATGTCTGGCTTGGAAATAGATGTTGATTTATATATATTTTTTAATTGTTTGTAAGTAAGTGTGAATGTGGTCATACATAGCTTCTTAATAAAGTATACATATTCATTTGGTTATATATCTTTTCATGAGTTATACTAAATTAATATATTTTTAGTTCAATATTTCAAATCAAAACGAAGGGATTTTCCTTTATCCAGGCAAAACAGGTTTCATCGGACAGTCGCCTAAAACAGAACTTGGCTTATTGGTTTTCTATTTTAGGTTCTATACAATTACAATATTCATGAAATGCACATATTTGATTTAAACGATGTTTAACATATGCATTCGATTAAACTAGATAAAAATTGAGAAGAATATACTAATTTATAATTGACATATATTCATTTGGCTGTCCAAAGTGAGGAGCATCGTAGCCCGACTTTATTTGGAACCCGAGCTCTGACCAGGATTCCATATGAACGGTAAATAATTACCGGAAGTTCAAGGCCCCTACTCGGAATATGTTTACATTCAAATTCGATTGGATTGACATCATAACATCCGGGATATCAGGTGGTTCTCAAGGAACCCTGCCCCAAACCAACGGCTCTTCGAGTTATAATGGCCAATCATAACAGGTGTCAAACCCATCTACTTTATATATCTATTCAAAGTTACTTGTAGGTGGATGTGTTTCAAGAACTCCCAAGGCGTTTTTTTTTAATTAGTTATTCTGCTTGGATAGTTGATCTTGGAATGTTGCTGCATGCTTAATGTATAAATTACTTGTCATTCTTGGTCGCAGTTTTACATGTTCAGATATGAACGAAGAAAAAACAAGTATTCTTACTCATAATGTTTTTCGGTTTTGTTGATGGGACATGATGAGATATTCTTCGTATGTTGTTTTGATAAATAACAGATCACACGTGTATTTTAGATAATTCAATACAACCAATTTCTTTCCGCTATAACATTTAATGACATCAGAGAAAACACTTTTATGAAGTTTGTTTAAATTCAATAAAAGATCATGCTTTTTATTACCAACATGGTTAACACAGACCTTATTTACGAACTGTTTGTCGATGTTATCTATTTTAACCCACATGAATTACTAGATAACATCATAAACGAAGGAAATTGTACGTGTTTGTAATTCATGTCAACTTTTTTTTTTAAATAAGATAATATTGTTTCGACTATATACCTCAAAATATTTGTCCATGAATTATTTGTTTAATTTTTGAAATGAGAGTGCTTAAAAAACCCAATGAAAATGAATCCCTCACTTTTAGGACTTTTTTTTACCAACATGGTTAATGCAGACCTCATTTACGCGATGTTTGTCGCTGTTATCTAATTTTCTAACCACCCAGTGTTTTACTAGATACCATCAGACTAGATGTACCGATGTACTGAGGAAGTAAAACAAGTTTCACTGTTGGTATACTGATTATGCCCAGATTGTAATCAATTCTTTTAAGTTTTTTTTTAGTTTTTTGAATTCAAAGTGTTTGTTAGGATTAACAAGGATGAATGGTTTTATAGTCGTCACTTATGAGCACTATTTTTTGTTATTTTGTTAATGCACTTGGTGCGTTTTCTCCTATTAAATATGTGCCGAAATTTAAAACGTCACATATCTTTTGACATGCAAATTTAAAGCAGCTGGTAGTTAGCACTGTACAGATGTTAATCAAGAACTATGACGGGAAAATTAAATGAATTATAAAAGAGAACCACTGTCCAAAATGGGTATTCATTTCATAAATTGAAAACAACGTCATGCCAAAGACCAAAAACCACTTAACAACAAAGTTCAGTGATGTTACACTATACGTAAATACGTCGTGTTACTAGTACAAAAAAAGGAATATATTGAATCAATGTCAAAGAGACAACTATCGAACAGAGTCAATATGTCGCGGAGTTAGGCAAAAGATCGTTGTATGGCCATATCAATAATCAGAACCTATACCTAACATCAATTGTTATATGTTCCAATATGACAATATATCAAGCAACTAAAACGTAACAAAGCAAAACAAACAACTGACTGATTTATTTTATAACAATAAATGGAAAACATATATGACAGACGGCAAACAACAACCCCTCGGGACAGGCACTTACTGAGTGTGGCAGAATTGCTTAGTGATGAACCCTTCATTTCATTTGGACCGCTATGTAAATAAACTCATCATTAACATAAGAATTGAAAGTGTGTACGCAAGACGTTCGTTTCGTGTACAAACGACTCACCAATAGACGATCGAATAAAAACAAAATAAAGGGCTAATTAAAGTAAAAAGTTGAAGCACCACAACATAAGAACTAGCAGTAAAATCATTTGGAAATGTTTTGACTGATCTTATTGACACGAAGCACATACACATCCAGCAAAACAAGACAAAAAACATAACGTACTACACAGGAAAAAGTGCCACGCATGGTTTACGCATGAAAGTCATGCGTGGATCATGCGTGAATTATGCGAAATATGAGGTATACGTAAATCGCATGATCTTGACATGCGGTTTTCGCACGTTTTAAACCTGCGTGTGTCGCATGATTTCTTAAACGCATGATTTACGCATACAGGCTATTACATGCGTAAATCATGTGTGAATCATGCGAAAATTATGCGGTATCTGAAGTATGCGTTAAACGCATGATCTTCACATGCGCTTTTCGCACGTAATAAATTCATGCGTTTATCGTATATATTTAAACGCATGAATTACGCATTAAAGGTAAGTACACGAGAAAGTCATTTGTGTACCATGCTCAACTCATCCAATTTGTACAATAGTTGTAAATCTCATGTGTTGTATTTTATTCATTATAGATATTGCATAAAATATATAAAGTTAATTCTTTACTTGCTTTTAACATTCTGCATGCCAGATCATGGCAGATGTACAGGCATATTGTAAAAGTCTGCTTTAAGCTTTTAACTCTAAATATTGGCATATATGAGTACAAATGGAGTGATTTATTTTCAGCAAAGACCACATGATTAATCTAAATTAATTAAAAATAAGAAATATTAAAATAATTTAATATCGCAATTTAATGAAAAAGGTATGATAATGTACAAAATAAAAAGATCAGCCTCTTAACAACAGTTTCACATTCGTTTATATGATGAAAAGACAGTGAGTTTCTTAACGCTGATTTTTTTCATTTCTTCATGTACATCCATTTATTAAATTTAAGATATGGTTGTACCATCAACATGATCTACCATAAACATCTCTTCAGAAAAAAATCTAGAAAAGGGGTCAACATGGTCAAATTATATTGCATTAAAACAATGTTGATTTAAAAAATATGTTTTTCCTGTATGTAATTGAAAAATATCTTTCTTTTAAATTGGAAGTTTAATAATATGTGTGTCCCTGAGTAACAAAAAGTGCATGATCTAATGTTTTCCCAACAAACAACTAAAGAAATGGTGGATGGCATATCTTTTAATGCTTTTCTTCGATTGAAGAATTTGGTGTTAACATGGTTAATGACAGATCTTTTGTTCTTCGCCACTTTGGAAAAAAGTTATATCTTGGAATATCTAGATGTGTTGTGTTATGTTACTATTGTTATCGAGTATATACAACTTTCTCAAAAGTTTAGTAATATACCTTACATCTCTTTTTTTTATAGGTACATGTGTACCAGCTATCTTTGTCCCCCCTCCATCTTTGAGCAAAAGGCAGTTACATGTAGATATATTTTAGTCTTTAAAAGGTGGTTTATACAGTTTTGACACTATAAACAAATTAAACTAGCCATTTGCATATGTTATCTAGGATTTTTTTATTCTAAATCACTGACTATAGATATACATGATATAGGTAGATGTGGGACTAGGCTGAATTAAAAAATACCTGAGTTGGTAACGAGACCAATTAACATTGTCAATACTAATATGTACATTCCTGAAGTAAAACTCTGCATTTTCGTGTTATATAGGTATATAGAATGGGATTGACTAGTGATGTGAGGGACGATAAGAAAAAGGTAGAATGTAGGACAAATCTAGACGGCCATTCAACTATTGACCCATATAATGATACAACTGCCCACGGTACATTTAGCAAGGTACACACTATACTAACAATACAAAGGCGAATGTCACTTTTACTAGTTTTACTTCCAGTTTCAATTCTAATCGTTGACTTCATCAGATTCTGGTGGCGAACAAGAAAAACTATCATAATTATAATATTGGTCAATATACCAATTTGGATAAGTGCAAGTAATGTTGCTAAATATTGATATATGGTGTCACATCAGCAAGCATAATTCAAAGAAAATGCTGACCAACATTACATGTCAACTGCGTCTGTCCCTACGTTTTTTGTATAAAATAATCATTATGTGGATCTCAATTTTAATAATTGTATACCAATTTTTTATCTTTATTTGTTTCTGTCAAAAAGTGCTACAATCCGTTTATAGATACTCAGTTAACATCTGAATAACTATGAGTAAGCAAGAAAAAATTTCTCTTTCGAGCATAAAGGTTGTGCCACAAAACCAAAGTTGTTATCAACACTGACTCTAGAGCCCAATAAAAAACCTTTTTTGAGAAATCAACTTCACACAAATTGGACATGAGTTCTAATTATTCTAGCTCAGCCGCCATATCTTGCTTCATAGAGTTTTCCAAATGTAAGCTTACACGCCAGGTCTTAGTTGACAAATGTCTTTGGCTTAGCTAACCCGAGGTCTTGTTTGACGAGTTTCCCTGGTCCTAGCTTACCCACCAGGTCGGGTTTGACAGAGTTCCTTGACCCAAGATAACCCATCAGTTCTGTTTTGCACAATTCCAGTTCAAGGTGCAACTAAGTATTCCGGGGCCTGTAAAATACTATCCAGGAAGATATTTTGAATATAATAAAGCATAAATATTTTTTTGTATTATCAGTCTTTATGAATTGATAAAAAATATGTTTTGAGATACTGTTTTGTTCTTATTCATAACCCTTTGTTTTTTTTGTTTTATAAACATATTGTACACATCTAAGAATTTCAGCTTTTGCTCTGGAACATTATATGACTTGTAAATACAAAAACCTAAAATAGTAAACAAAATAATTAAAACTATAATACCCCTGATCTGATATGTTGTATCTAAATACTATATGTTTAGCTAATACCTTGTTATAAATATTATTGTTCGCTAGAAGATAATGTACCTTTTAAGAAAAATCTTTCAAAACTGAACATGTAATAAAAAAATGCAAGTGACTTTCTTCTTCTGTTTTACGAAAATTGCATTCATTATTCTCAGTTATTTTCCATGTTAATAACAAAATACTAAACATTGTGCTAAAGTAGTTTCCATCTAAAAAATGTTCAACTTGTTTTCTTTTGAAATTCTAAATATAAAATATTATACAAATGACATATGTGGTGTGAATCATAATTGTAAATTTATTGTTCAAATATTAATACCGATTGGCTTTGTATATTTTTGATCTACAAAAATATTATAGAGTATTTCTTTTTTTTACATTTTCTGCTTCTATTTGTTGATTTCGCCGTCTTAATTATATTTATAATCCGGTCATCCCTAAAATCACTTTTGAAACATGCTTCCCTTGAAAATTATGAACACTAAGAACAGCTCTGTCAATTTATATATAGATTCTATCACTGTATCGCGTGTGATACGATATTTTGTGGTAGAATCTGTTTCTCTAATGATTTTTAAACGATATTGAGACAAATTCAAACAATCATTTCGATTGATCTGTAAGACAATGTGAGTTTTTCTATTTTACGTCATCAGGCATGATCCCTTTTTTCATGACGTCACTATAGAAAATAAAGAGGAAAGCAAGAACATTTGAAGTCATAAACGAATTTTGATCAATGAAGAACTGAGATCAAACTAACCACTTATTAATTTAATAAACATAATTGTTTGGTGAGGAAAGGGATCCATCGTGTTAGATTAAGAGAAAATTATTTATTTATTTACCTAATGGATTTATATTTTAAATATCCAATTTAAGTTACGAATTTCTTCATTTGATTTTCAATTGGATTTATTTGACGCCTTTATTTATCTATCCTATTTCAAGTTAAATATTCGCAGTTTAACATGTTGAACTGAACATATAATATTGGCGCGTGCCATAATTAAAACATAAATCTGTATCCTATCTTGATTGCTTTGAAGGTAGGTTTATGGTATACCGCTATATTTGATTGTACCATCGCAGTTGATAACGGTCTAGTTCTTGCCCCTATATTCAAATTTCGAGTAGATTTGCAATAGTTTGGTAAGACTGTTTTTTTTATATAATGAAAACTTAGTGATTTATTATTTATTCAAAATGTTCAAACAATTGTTTTTTTAGAATAAACTTAGCCATTTAATCAAGAAATGATTCATGGGAGCTTGAATATATCGTGATATTACCACGAGTTGGTCTGTTATGACAATTTTTTTTTACCCTGAGCGATAGCGAGGGGTAAACTATGGCTTACAGGGATAACCCGTGGTAAAATCACGATATATTCAAGTCCCCATAAATTATTTTGATTCTAATAGGACAAATACGGCAGTTCTTTTGGATCGATGCCCTTAAGTTGGAGTCAAATATTTGCCATACCCATAGATAAACGCACTGTTAAATTGACGTAAAAGAACAGACCAAACTGAATAAGTGACATGGTTAAACTATTTACAATAAAGTATTTAGAGAGTTTTGTATTAATTTAAATGATAATTTACTTATATATCTTATTTGTATAAAACAAATGGCTTATACCTCATTTGATCATCGTTCGTTTACGTTTCCTTGTTGTGTTGACTTTCGATTTCACAAGCGTGTATTTTCCCGTAAAATGCTTATGTTCGTACGTCATCGTTCTATGACGTCGCGTACCTCATTCATAAAAAAATCATATGACGTAGGAGTACGATCGGAACAGCCCATGCAATATATTCATATTTTACCACGGGTGTGTTTGAAGGACGTCATGTTAGAATGTGTGATAACTCTTCTAGTAAAATATTTATACTGGACTAATAGGGAAATATGTATCTTTTAAACGAGCAAGAAAACAAGTTCGTTGACACATATATCCTTTTTTATTTTCTTTAAACATATTATAAAATTTTCAATATATATTCTCATATTTTATTTTAAAATTCTTAGATTTCAGATGATGCACAGACATGTGTTTTGCTATAAACAATCTAAGGAATTTTTTTCAATTTTGAATGACTTGTTTAAAAAAATAAAATAAGGAACATACGGAACCCTGAAGAAATTAAAAAAAACGGAAAATCCCTTATCAAATGGCAAAACCAAAAGCTCAAACACATCAAACGAATGGATTACAACTGTCATATTCTTGACGTAGTGCAGGTATTGTTTAATGTAGAAAATGGTTGATTTAACCTGGTATTATAGCTATGTGAACCTCTATCTTGTATGACAGTTGCATAAAATTCCATTATATTGAAAACGATGTGTTAACCCAACAAACAGACATAATAAGTAAAAATGTCAAAATTATAAGTACAGCAGTCGACATAGTTATAATCTTAATCATTACAAAACCAATTAAATTTAAAACAAAACAGCAAAAATCCGCATATAAACAAACCACATCAGCAAAATGAAAAATAAGAATACAAAAATTTACAAAAGCACAAAAACACAATCACGGGATTTAGGGGTAAAGAGCCACGACAGATGTATAGGAGTCAAATTTATGACCGTTTTCACATCTATGGCATATTCATAATCTGCGGCAAATGTGACGTAAAACGTCAAACAATTCAAATATAAGACAGATTTCTGAATTCTCAAAATCGATAGCAGATCTTTTAATTGCATAATTTTCTGGTGAAAAGAGTAATTTATAACGTTACAATTGAATAACGCCAGATTACATCGTTGACACCGATAACAATGGCGAAACCTATTGATTTGAAGACCAATCCAGATGAAGGTTTTCTCCTCGAGAACAATCAATTTGTGGATGATTTAAAGGAAGATCTGACCTATTATCCGGAAGAGGGACAAAATGTGCTGTACCAACCGAAGCCCTCGATGAACATGGACAACGCTTTATTCAGTACCGGATATTATAGCAAAAAGTTTACTGCCTACGGCTGGCACCGTTTATAAAGTGAAAGATAAAATTATAGTATACCAGTTTGATTTGAATCGTCATCAAATCAAAAAGATATATTAACGATGTATTTAATTATTATTGGAAAATTCAAACCGTTCATGTTTATCTCACCTGGCCCGAAGAACCAAGTGAGCTTTTCTCATCACTTTGCGTCCGTCGTCGTCCGTCGTCGTTACCTTTTACAAAAATCTGTTCCTTTGAAACTACTGGGCCAAATTAACCCAAACATGGCCACAATCATCATAGGGGTATCTAGTTAAAAAAAATTGTGTCCGGTGACCCAGCAAACCAACCAAGATTGCCGCCATTGCTAAAAATAGAACAAAGGGATAAAATGCAGTTTTTTGCATTTATCTGAAAAACCAAAGCATGTCTACAAGTGTAAAATTATTGATCAGGTCAAGATCTATCTGCCCTGAAATTTTCAGATGAATCCGACAACCCGTTGTTAGGTTGCTGCCCTGAATTTGTAATTTTTAAGGAAATTTCGCTGTTTTTGGTTATTATCTTGAATATTATTATAGATAGAGATCAACTGTAAACATCAATAATGTTCAGCAAAGTAAGATCTACAAAAAAATCAAATGACCAAAATGGTCAGTTGACCCCTTAAGGAGTTATTGCCATTTACAGTAAATTTTTAACAATTTTCATTAATTTAGTAAATTATTCTAAATTTTCACAAATTATTTTCTTCTGTGTAACTAATCGGCCAAGTTCATTATAGATAGAGATAATTGTAAGTAGCAAGAATGTTCAGTAAAGTAAGATCTACAAACACATCACCATTACCAAAACACAATTTTGTCATTAATCCATCCGTGTCTTTTATTTAACATGCACATAGACCAAGGTGAGCGACACAGGCTCTTAAGAGCCTCTAGTTTCTTCTATCTGGTCTGTTTTTGATTTCACTGATTTTTTAAATATATATGCAAATATTTTTCTGATTAAAGGTCATATTTTAGGAAAATAAGCCCAAAATGGGTAACATAAAAAACTTTTTTAAAAATTTAGCCAAAAATGAAGATACACTGTCAGAATGCTGTTTGGATATGAATCTGACAGCACGTACGAAATTTTTCATTTAACCTTATTCAAGTTCCGAGTATGTTATTAAAGTTATATCGTTGGAAGTGCACTTGAAAATTCTGAATTAAAGTAAATCTTCAGTTTTTTTTTCAAAATGAATTAGTGAAAAACTTTCCATGAATTTTTTTTTTAAATTTAAATTTTTATATTTTACATAGTGGGACGTGTTGGCTTTCACGTCAATAAATGCAAATCGTAACTAACAAAAACGTTTTCTGTTAAAGATTCTTTGATATTACTTATTGCTTCAACAATAACCTCGACCTTGTTTTTTTATTGATCAGAGCTAATAAAGAACTGATGCGTAGTAGTTGATAAAAGCACACACGATCTGCATGTTTATACTTTTACACAGTTAAGGGTTATATGAAGGTGATATTTAATGACATTAAACATGTTGTTAATTAGAACATATCTAGGTTATGATTTTTCAAACTCATAATTGGAAAACAATCTAAAACAGCGACTTGGCAAAACAGAAAAGCCAAAGAAGACATACAAAAGATAACAGATACACAACATAGAAAAATGAAGACTGACCAACACGTGTTCCACTTTTAACCGGGGTGATATCAGGTATTCTGGAATGGAAAGAATATTCTGGTCACCATGTGACATCATCCTTGCAGTTGCCAATGTTATAACAAACCTGGTTAGAAGTATTATTCAGTAGTTCCCATTCTAGGAAAATATGGAACAGGATAGTCGCTACGACGATTGAAACATATCTGTTGTCATCTGTGAAACACATGTTTCTTAACGGTGAACCAGATCTGTCAGAATTTGTTCCACTTTCACACTGTTAGAATAAAATATAGGATCCGAGTTTTCTTTAATCTTGTTAATCCTATTTATAAAAGAAATGTTCAAATCTGTTCTAGGTTTTCAAGAACAGTTCTGACTAGAAGAGATAAAAGTTATAGCAACAAATTAGAACAAAGGCTTCTCAGCTTTTTTTTCCGTGTTAATCATATTTTAGATGAAAATTCAATGATTTTTAAATATCATGTTAGGTTTTTCTTAATTTATCAATTCTGATGATTCATGTTTAAAAAAAAAAACATTCTTTCAATTTAGAGATATAAAAGATTAAGAGGTGATGAAATATATTCGATAAATTCGCCGTTTTATTAAAGATAAAATACTTGTATTCTACTTAGACAGACATAAGAAAAGGGATAATTAATATATAACGGATCGGCCATAATAATCTTAGGAACGGTTTTATACCAATGTATTCAAATCAATTATGAATTCGTTATGAGATACGCCAGGCCAGAGCATGGGCTACACGAGGATATGAACTGGACACTTTGTCAACATGGGTCAAATGAATCAAGTGTATGATAATATATGTAATTATTCAGAAGAACACGGAATGAATGATAGACCAAATACCGTTTTCAGAGACAAATGAGCGGACAAAGGTTTAAATAATGTTGTCTTAGTATACTAAAATAACGAGGTCCAATCTGTCAGCCATCGTGGAGTTCAACGACAAATCAAAGAATTCAACTTTATATATAGCTAATATAGGACAATGGTGTTGATTAAAAATTACACCACTCCAGACCCTTTTGTTTTCCACATAATTAATATTGCCAACAATTAACAAGTTCCGGGTCGAATCCGATACCGATACCAATAGTAAATTCACCTTTTACCTATTACCTTATCTGTACATTCCGCATCTCTCAGGCGCACCACTAAACGGTGTATTGGAGATTTGCTATAAATAAGGGTAATAATCACAGTGTTGGTAATACTAAATTCTATCATTGTCACAATGTTTCATATTGTAGACAACTCTAGGGATACATTTTTCTTTTCCGATTTTCGTGCAGTAAAAAATGTTTCAGTAAAACCGCTTGTCTCATACATACTAATCGTCAGTGCGTTGAAATTGGAATAAAATTTGATACATAAAAACATCCCAATTTTCGTAAAATGATCATTCAATAATTCGAGCATGATGGTCGTAACTAAAAAAACAAAAATGTTCAAGATGGTCGTAACTTAAAATTGTGATGGTCGTAACTCTTTATTAAATAGGACCTAATAAGACAAGTCAATAGTTTTAAACGTGTCTTTTGTTATATGAATATATTATATGATATGTTTGTGAAGTTGATTTCACTAAATGATAAACACTAAAAGAGGTGAAGAGAGGGATACCTGTAAAGTGCGAAAGGAAAGAAAATTGGAACGAATTGAGGAAAAAAACCAATACAAAATGAAATGACCAGTCACTGTTACTTAAAATATAATGTATAAAATCAACCAAGAGGCAACTAATTATAAGCTGTTAAGTTTAATAACAATATAAATTCTCAATAGTGGAGAATTCATTTTAACACACAGCTCTGGTTATGATCATTCTTAGTTACGAATTAAGAAAAGACGATTTTAACAAATTTGACAATACATGAAATAACAGTATCCTGATTTATTTTCTTTATATTTTGCATGAATTGAAAAGATAAACTTTTTAAAAACTAGTATGTACCTACTAGGTGGAATTTAAAAGAAAAATCTACAATTTAAAATTGATACTTTAAGTCGAAAGAGCATAAGCAAGGAGTCAAAATAATGTTATGGGGATCGTTATCGAGACAAGACCATATCCGCGAATTCGCAGTCGTAATCGATTAAACAACATACATCTTATTCTTAGCCTGGATTTTGAGAAGTCGTATTGTCATTTGGTATATAGTCAAGCTGATTATAAGGTGCAAATTCGAAGTTCAGGTATAATTATTACCCGTGGTTTTAGAAAATTCTGAATACGCCTATTGGGTACCATGCTATCCGTTATCGTCTTTGTCTTTCTTATGGAAAATACCATGAACCCTGGACCACACGTTTTTATTCCCAATTCATAAAGGGAATGATGCATCCGATCTGACTTAATAACTATTGAGGAATTACAATTACTGATTCATTGGGAAGCCTTTTTAACAAGATACTTGATACACGTCTTTGTAAATCCTTAGATACATATCATATCATTGATGAGAGCCAAATTGGGTTTACCAAAAAAAAACAACAAAAAAACACGACCATCTGACCATATGTTCATTCTAAAAACTATTATAAATAAGTATTGTAATACAAAAGAAGGTAGAATGTTTGCCTGCTTTGTTGATTTCCAGAAGGCCTTTGATACTGTCATTCTCCCAGGGATAAAACTTAAGCTATTGAATATAGTTAGAGAGTATGGCAAGAGATCTCTTTAGAACTAAAGTTGGACTAAAACAGGGAGACAATTTGAGTCCAAATTTGTTTAAATTTTTTATAAATGAACTTCCTGATTGTGTTAAAAGTTTCCCTGATCCAGCTGTTGTTTATTCACGACCAGCCTATTCTTTACTATACATATGCTGATGATCTTGCCATTTTTTCAACTTCAGCAAAAGGACTTCAAAGTAAACTTCATGGATTAAGATCGGTGTTTGAAAATTAATCCCAATAAAACCAAGCCATAGTATTTAACAAGACAGGCAGACATATCAAACATGATTTTTATTTTAATAACAGGCGTTAAAAGCATAAGCTACGCAAGGACTTTCTGTCACTGAATCCAAGTTTAAAAAACAGCCTTCATGTTTTTGAGCATACAATAAAACCTATTCTCTTATATAGTACTAAAATTTGGGGATATTTCAACCCTTTAAAAAAAACCAATTATGACTACAAATGTAGATCAGCCTTATCCTAAGATTCTTTCAGAAAGACTACGCATTGAATTTTGTAAACATTTACTTGGTGTTACCAAAAGAGAAACACATTTTGCCAATCTTTCTTAACTCGGTAGATTCACTCTGTATTTTGTCATTGCAAAGTCTATGATCAGATACTGGCCTAGGCTTGACAATTACGGATCATCTTTCCACTACTAGAGGAGGCATATTTAGAGTCAAAATTACTACACGAGTTAAAAAAAATTCCTTCACATTATGGATCCTGAAACTTCTTTCTAAAGAATATTAAAGGGGTCAGCAATTTACATTGTTTACTATATGCTGATGATAGTGTACTTTTTTTGAATTTCAGCAAAAGGACTTCAGCAAACAGTATTCATACATAGCTTGTAGCCAGGATAATATTTAAAAGATAGATCTTTATGCTTCAACTCAGCGTGCTGGTCTTTTAAATCTGAGTACATTCATACAATATATATATAAACATATAACATAAATATTATTTTCAACCTGCATATGTATGTGATAGTTGCCGCAGTACATTTAGTTCTACCTTATAATATTATCTTAGCTACAAGGCTGGCTATAAACTACTAATATAATATTTGATCTTACTCTTAAATTCAAAGCGTGTATCATTGTAAAATATATACCTGCATATATGTATGTAATATTTGCCGCAGTACATTTAGTTCTACCTTGTAATATTATCCTGGCTACAAGCCTGTCTACAAACTACTGATATTTGATCTTACTCTTAAATTCAACGCGAGTAGCATTGTAAAATATCTCAACCTTATTCATACTTTCTAGGTTAACACAATGTTCATTGCGACACCATGGATTAAGTTTTTATTCTGAACCAATACTTAGAACAATTATCAATGATATACCGCAAGATCGTCATGCAATCGATAAAAAATAAAGACAAATCGATAAAAACACCAGGCATTTGTGGATTTTCATTAATCATGATTCACCAAAAGCCGAATATTTGAAAACCAATGGTTTATAAAAACTGCAATAGCTGATTAAAAATGAAAGAAGATTGTTCAAAATTGTACGTTCAATAATTTCATCTGCCGACATGATTGCAGGAAATAAAAAGTCGTAAATAAAAAAAAATCTGAAAGCAAATATTCAACAATCTTATGCCTTAACGTACAGTAAAAATATATTAATACTCAACCCTAACATACTATTTGGCTTAATGCGAGTTGATTAGTTTTCACTGTTTGATGATCGTCGTTTGGAACATATCAACAATGTATGATTGATAATTCTTTAACTTAATTTCTGCATACCATTATCAGAGTAACAAATGAAATAATATTTTTTTGTAGTAAACTTTATATAACAACTGAGTTTATCAACATGGTTATGCATGTGTACAGTACTTTTAAAATAGCTTGATAAAAGTTCGTCTAAATACTTGAGTTACGGTCATCTTTCAAAGTTACGACCATCTTGTGTCGGTTACGACCATCATCCAACATACTATAGTTGACAAAGTTAAAGTTACGACCATCATGCTCGAATTTTTTAATGACTATTTTACGAAAATTGGAATGATTTTATGTGTCAAATTTGGTTTCAATAAGAATGCACTCACGATATGTGTATATGAGACAAGCGGTTTGACTCAAATGAACCTTTTACTGCACGAAAATCGGAAAAGAAAAACTTATCCCTAGAGTTGTCTCCCATATTCAGATGGTCGTAACTTTTAGTTACGACCATCAGCTTACCACCAGTGATAGTTATGATGGGGGATAATAACATAACATAGGTTACAACACAGGTAAATTCTCACCTTTGGATCAAAGCTGAAATCTTGAATATCATATTTTTTCAGGAAATTTCTAATCAACAACAAGAGAGGCATAGTCGCAAAATAAAAAAATAAATCACTACCACTAGGTATATGAAACATACATGTTTAGGTATCCGCTAACATTCGCCATTATCGGATTTTGCGGAAAAAAAAGAAATTGTGGCAATTGAAATTCACTATTTTATGAAAGAATTTGGCAAAATAAAAAACCATTACGAGATGATTTTTTCCATCTTGTTTACTTTTGTCGGATTTTCACGGACTTTACTTGATCACACAATATTCGGAATCCACCTTGAAATCGTTACCATAAGTCAATTATCAGCTGATTACATTGTTTTAGCTGTAGGAAACAATGGCCTTTATAATAAAGGTATTGATTGTATTTTTTTTATGAAATGGTGTGGTTGAAAGGCGTCACAAGTCATCTAATTGGTTTGTTTACAACTTAACAACGCACGTGTTTGAAACATAGTTCTTTAAGTCTTCTCATTTTCTATTTAACGAAGGTCCGGGAGAGAAAATCGTTGTTATGATGGCACTACTGTTCAAAACAACCTCTTAGACCTTAGAGTTTATTCTTTGATTTTGATATAAATAATTAAATTGAAGGAAGAAGTAGTACTTTGCAACCGTTTCGCGACGAAAGTGTAAAGCTTATATTTAGTTTTAATTTTCTACTTTGACTTTTTACGATTAACCGTAGAGAAAACTGTTTTAACAGAGAAATATTCAAAAGAAAGATCTCTGACTTAAAGTCTTTTTATTCTTCAAAATGACGGGGAAATGCATATCCTATAAACTTATTTGTGAAATTGATTCATCAGTTTTAAAGAAGATGATTTTTGTTAAAGTAGGCAAACTAAATGAACAAATTGTGAAAAAAATATTTTAAAGGGCAATAACACCTTTATAGTGAGAGATATTATGGACATAATTGTGCAAATCGTGATACAAGCATGAAAGGAGGAGGTCCGGTAAGGACCGATTACGGCCTCAAATTTTAGGTTCATCTGACGAAAGATTTTGACCACTTTTTAAACACTTAAGTGTCTATTTTATTTGAATGAATTAGTTTATGGGAAATATTTTAACGGCTTTATTCATGAAAAACGATCCGATTCAAGCTCAAATCTGAAAAATCTACAAAATATGCCAAAAAATGTCACTTTTCAGATGGTTTATGTAAAAAATGAAAGTGGCCGCATCCGTGTTCATCCTCAACCTTTATATATGTTATGTATTATCATAAAATCCAACTTATATTTCAATATTAAGGATGAACACGAATGCGGCCACTTTCGTTTTACACGAAAACCTTCTAAAATTTAACTAAAATGCTAGAAATGTGAAGATTTCAGGAATTTAGCATGACTTAATGGTGCTAGTACCCGATATATATGCATTGTATTGTCAAAAACAGACCATATTTATGTAGCAGAAGCATTCTACTGTCCAATAAATAACTAAAAGTTTACATTTTAACAATTTTGTAAAACTACAATATTTTGGGGCCGAAAAGGGGTCTTACTGGACCTACTACTTTGGAATCTAGGTTGACTAAATGATAATAAAAAAAATTCAGCTGCTGGCCATAAGAAAATTTATTTTTTATCAAAATGGCATCGCTCGTTTGGAAATGGCGTCATGTCAAATTTGCTACATTTTGTAAATCCTTTTAAACTATTTTGTAGGTATAATCCAATGTAAGTGTTGATAAAACTTCAATTAAAGTTCCTAAAGTACGATAAAACAATACAACATGAAGAAAAAGGTGACTTCCTGTTTCAAAATAGCGGCAACAACGTGGAGAATGTCAATTTCATCATTTCTATCAACTTGACAAGATATATCACGGTCTTTGTTCAGTTCAACTACATATATACAGGTTGCCTATCTTATAATTATCTGACAGTTACCAATACACACACCTGTACAAAGAAGACCAGAACGGTAGCATTTACAATTACCCACACATCTTGATTTCTTGCATTCGGATTTCAAAAATCCGGACACAAGGATGCAACGGCAGTCAAAGAAATACATTTTGGTTTCCGACTGTCATTATTTTCTTTTCTTTTATATAACTCGAGTGTTTATGATTTGGTACATGGACCAGTCGAATGCAAAATTCTGAATAAGTCCAAACATGTCCACCTTGATATGCTTATCTTTTGATGTGAACCGGAATAGAACCACTGGTGATTAGCATCACAAAGCCACTACGTCCTTGAAAACGATTTAAATCGTGCCTCGTTAACAGCAAATGTCGATGTTGTCATGCATGATGCAAAGAAATGCTTCTATGTTATCAATGTATGTGTCTGTGTTTTAATACAAAAAGCGGGATAAAAACGGGAATATTTTCAATGTCTGCCAAACTGACCTCTTCACTTTACCATGAAATACCGACATAGTCCCACATCAACTAAATGCAGAGCATAACAGAAGAACAGCTATACGAGAACCAAACGAATTTGCTATAACATATAGAGGAATCCATAGAAAGCCTTCATTCCTTCAAAAACATATTCATAATTTCACAACAAATTCACAATTTCAAAACAAATTCACAACTTTTTGACAATCATATTCAGCAGCATGCTTATCATGGATAATCACTGGTGTATCTGTTTCTTCATTTTTACAATGGGATAGCTGGGAAGTATTCGTATTGATATTGCTAAGAACATTTTCACCTTGAGTAAAAAGCATTATTATAAATAACTAAAGAAGCAATTATGTCGGCAGACATTTGAACAAATCGGTTTTGTTGTCATCTTCACAGAGAAAACTTCTTCAAACACTTGGCAAGTTACCAGAACCAATAACTTTCCGTCTTTTTCTCGTCCTAGCCTTCAAATCATTCATTTGATAAACATCAAACATATCAAATATATTTTAGGCTATGAGGCAGTTTGACATCATTTGCATAATCATATCATGATCAAATTGAATATTTTGCCCCACATGGTGGCCTGGAATAAACCATTGCTGCTTCACAAACAACAAATGCGTCAGAATTTGGAACAGTTGATGGGAATTCGCAAAATATTTCAAGTATACCTACTTGTTGTGATTTAATATCACTGGTTAAAGTGTCATTCTGAGACAGAGACGTTTTGGTGTTCATGGCTAAAGAAATCTTCAAAGTCAAACTGTCTAATAGACAAGAAATTAAAGTAAAGAAAAGAGATCGCAATCACTTTCCAGGTTCTCCAGCTTTGTTTTTAACAAATAAGTTTCCAGTTTCATTATACGACTTTTATAGGGATTTTTTATCTTGCTATAAAAAGGAGATTATCTTTCGTTTTGCATTTGCTTCAAAAGATCTTCTTTCTGTTTGAATCCAATATCTTGGAGATTATATACATATTTTACTTGGTTCCGAATCAACAACTTCCTGAAAGGAGTCAATTGTGTCAAATCTGGTGACTCTTCCAGAAATAGATTTCCAAACTCGTTCATCACTTTGGAAAGCCTTTGCAGTTTTTTGAAGAAATACTTTTGTGTATCGTAGAGTGTTCACTATGTCGTACATCTGTTGTAGAATTACTCAAACTACAAGATCTATAAAATTCATCTACCAGTCTACATTTTGTACCATACATCGTTTTAAAAGGATCTTCGGGTGAATGTAGGGCACCAACATCGCCCTTCACAATTGCATTATTTTGTTTTTCTGCCTGATCAATTGTGATTTAAGAAAAGAACTATCTGGTCTTACGCATAGTAAAATTACCATTGCAAATTCCATTGCTACCTTTGGGTGATGTTCGTGAAGGGATGTCATATCTCGGAAATGAATCGGTAACCATCGAGGATAATAAACACGATCAAGACAAACAAAATACGGTATCATGCTTGGTACGAACTATTTGTAAAATTCAATATCTGCATGATTTGTGAACTGGGCGGACTACCAAGAGCATAACAATTTCTGAATTCATAATTGAACGCCAGAAATTAAATTGTGGTCGGGGTGACTCTCTTTCCATACACAAGTTGATCAAATACTTAAAGTCATGAGTTATATTTTCTGCGTTTACGCTTTTATAAGCTGACATTATCAAGTCAAGCAAAACACATGCTGTCATATAATGCAGGTGTTTAGTCTTAATTACATTTGAACATACATTAAAAAAAATCTGCCATTTTTAGTGTTGCAATATCGGCTTCAGTGAGGGCATATGTCCATCCACTATCACGCAATATTTCACTCAGACTTTTAAAACAAGACATTGCAATGTTCAATCCACGAAACATGACGATTAACTTATCTTCTCCGTACAAATCTGGCCTTTCCACTGAAATTGCTTAGCCAATACCAAAGTGGTTGATCTGAAGCTATAATTCATGGTAGCTCGGGATGTAGAAAGGTAACCACCTTTGACACCTTATCCAAAGAATGCTTGATCATTGCACCTGAAAGGACGTGTTTTCAAACAGTGTCACCATAGAAGTAACACGAATTTGAAAAGAAGGCCTAGATGTTTAGAGGAATGAAATGTTGACAAAAATATGTTTACAAAATACAAATCCTAATCTGTAAGATGAGCAACGATTTACATCAGTGTGCCCTTGTAGTGCGTGCAAATCGCTCTTTATGTCTATAAATAGTCTGCGCATGTGTGAAATTGTTAAACGCATGTGTATCATAACCTTAAAAATGGTATTAGACAAATTCATAACGTTAGTAAATATTCAAAAGCGCTAATTATAAAACGAATAGTTCAAATATGTTTGTGCTAATTTAGTAACATTTCGCGCATGCACAAACCCTGGCCATGTAAACTATTTATTTCTAGTATATGTATCACATTAAAAGAAGGTAGCCAACAAATCTGATAATATTTTATTCTGAAATAAGGTCACAGAAAACGTTTTCCAAAAAATTACATATTTTAAACCTGGAAAAAAACAGCAAGTTTTGAAAACATGATTTTTTAATGGCCAGCAGTTGTTTCTTAAAAAGTATATAAAAATAATACTTCGTGCTAATTTTCATGCTTGTATCATCATTTGCACAATTCTCCCAATTTTGCTTGCTAATATCTTCCACTATTAGGGGACAATTGACAATCATATACACTTATTTGTAGATCTTACTTTTCGGAACATTTTTTCTGTTACTGTTAATCTTTATCATAAATAATACAAAATTTTCTTAAAATTAACAATTCAGTAGCAGCAATCCACCATTAGTTCGTTAGATTTATCTGAAAATTTTAAGACTGACCGAGCTTGGCCTATTTAACTTTTTTTACCTCCATCAGATTAATTCTAAATGCTTTATTTTTTGAGATATAAGCTAAAAAATGCATTTTAAATCTACCAATTCGTTCTATTTCTGGCCATGACAGGCATGTTTTTTATGAAACAGAAAATAAAACACATACTTTATTCTAGATATCATTATGATCATTCAACTAAAGGTTGGTTGGAATTGGTTAAGCAGTTTCAGAGAAGGATATTTTTTAAAGTTAGAAAACGTGATAAACAAATTGTGTAAAATTGTCCTTAAAGGGCAATTACTCCTTAAGGGATCAATTAGACATTTTGGTCATAAAAGTTATAGGAAGATGTGGTATGAGTGCCAATGAGACAACTCTCCATCCAAAAAATAATTTATATAAGTAAAGTAGTATAGGTCAATATACGGTCTTCAACGCGGAGCCTTGGCTCACACTGAACAACAAGCTATAAAGGGCCCAAAACTACTAGTGTAAAACCATTCAAACGGGAATGCCAACGGTCTAATCTATATAAAAAAAAACGAGAAACGAGAAACACGTATAAATTACATAAACAAACGACAACTACTGTACATCAGATTCCTGATTTACAATGTAGGACATTTACTTACTTGTAGATCTTACCTTGTTGAATATTTTTGCTGTTCACAGTGTATCCTTATTATTCATGATATTCAAGATAATAACCAAAAATTTCAAAGTTTTCTTAAAATAAGCAATTTAGTGGCAGAACCCAACAATGGGTTATCAGACTCATCTGAACATTTCATGGGTAATTGAACTTTACATAATGTACACTTTTACTCTATGTCAGATTTGCTCGTAATGCTTTGGTTTTTGAGATATGGGCCAAAAAATGCATTTTACTTCATATGTCCTATTTTTAAGCCAAATTTGTCGAAACAGTAAATAAAACACAAACATTATTTAAGATGCCCTAAGAATCATTCAGCTAAAGTTTGGTTGGAATTGGTTAAGCAGTTTTAGAGAAAAAAAAGGTCTGAAATAATTTACATCAGACGGACGACGACGGACGACAACAGACGACGACGGATTCCAAGTGATGGCAAAAGCTCACCGTTCCGAGCTAAAAAGACAAACCACAAAACAAAAATACACAAAACACAGTATGGTAAACTTATGATTGAACACCAACCAAATCAAAAAAAAAGGAGTGGTCACATGTGCTCTGGAAGTGACAAGCAGATCCTTTCGACATTTGGCAGCCGTCGTGTTGTTCATGGTTTAAGTAAATTGGAAAATTTGAGTCGGGATATTTTGGTACTTTTTTTCTTGAAAGACATGTCTTTTATTTTAGTGTGCGCTACGTCCTACTGATTTGTCTAATTCTGGTAAATAGCAGTGAGCATGCTTATTCATATTTGCTTTTATTTTTACGTAAAGACAAACTATCTGACCACTGTGAATTACACTAAGGACATGACAAAGTTAACTAAATAAAAAATTGGGTACAGATGTAATTGCAAGAAAAATTCGGATACATTTTATTGACAATAAAATCCTCTATACTAAAATCCCTTTTTAAATAGATTATTTGTTTATTACAATATGATATAAAATAAATGTTAAGCATTATCTCTCTGGCAGTACACGTTTATCTTTTGAATACTAAGGATTTAATTTTGAATCCGTTATTTATCTGGAAATACATGTTAATTTATTGTAAATCAAGCAAACAGATGTTGAAATCCAATAGACAAATAACGGCATTGATTCATCAATGTCGATACCCTGACATATGTATGAAATGTGTGAATAAAAATACAATTAAGGTAAAACTATAAAGTGTTGTAAAACATATTTCCAGAATTTATTTGAAAATTGGACTATGCATTTTTGCGCCTGTCCCAAGTCAGGAGCTTCTGGCATTTGTTAGTCTTGTATAATTTTTACTTTTAGTTTCTTGTGTACAATTTGGAGTTTAGTAAGGCGTTCATGATCACTGAACTAGTATATATTTGTTTAGGGACAACTGAAGGACGCCTCCGATGCGGGAATTTCTCGCTACATTGAAGACCTGTTGGTGACCTTATGCTGTTGTCTTTTCTATTGTCGGGTTGTTGTCTCTTTGACACATTGCCCATTTCCATTTTCAATTTTATAGAATCGCTGGAAATATGTAGATTATATGATATAATAGCTTTTAATATTTCCCCAACAATGATATTCTTACGATACGGTCATACCGATTGTGGCGTTAACATTTTTAGTGTTTGCTTTTTTTTCCGTGTGTATAATTTTGGCAGATTAATTGGAGAAGCTAATAAAACTACATAAAAAATAACCAAATTTCCGGTAGTGCAAACCAGGTAATAAGTATATATCGATAGGTCATATTTCCCAGGAAGATACATAACAGCTAAAATTCATCCTTTGAAATATTGTTTAATTTTAAGTATATTCTTCTTTAAATAAAACATTCTATGAAACTAAAAAATACGAACGAGCTTTACTATTTGTTACAAATACATTTGTACTTGTCATACGTGTATCACAACATTTTTGCTTTTTTATTAGTTTTTTGCAATGTTTTGTCGATTATGTTGTTTCTTACTCTTAATTACATCATGAACCACCGCTTTTGTCGTTGCCTCTTGCCACATCTTTGTAACCGTATGTTTGAAAACAATATCAGCATCTCTCTTCATTTGGTCTAAGTTTCTTTTTAAAAAAACATTTAAGTACTGGAAGGTTATTACACCTGAAACAGCTGAGCCTATAATAGGTGATAAAACTTCAACTTCACTCAGGAGAACGGTTCCAGAGTTAATTACAGCTTTTAATCCGATTAAAATAAACCGATTGAAATCACTTATCGCCCATCTGTAATTGACCCCTAGAACTGCTTTTGCTTCCATACTATTCAACTGGAAACAGTCTATAAAACATTGAAGTTCTCTGGTTATTACCAACATATTGAAACCTATATCAAACAATGGAATGGGCAATGCGGGAATGACAGAAGCTACAAATGCTGCCAACGGTATTCTTTTGCATAGTTCTTTATATTTTACCCGAATGACTGACTCCGTAATCATAGGAATGAAATAAATAATTGCATCCCATTTAGCATCAGAAAGACAGTTTTCCATGTAATCTATTAACAAGGTCATTTCACCAATATGGGGTTGATCGCTTGAAATTATAAAGAGTGGTGATTTTTGTAGATCGGGTCGATCTTCCAGAGATTTAAGATGACTCTGCCGGATGTTTTGAATAACTGTATCTCCAACTGCCTCGTCTTTGGATAGAGTCAGATCAAGTTTAGTGCAAACTAAACAAAACGGTGTCATAGTAGTTTTGATCTGATCTATAAACCATGCATCATCTTCTGATAAAGCTGAATCAAACATAATGAAAAAGTAGTCAAAGTCACTGATAATCACTTGTTTTAAAAAAAATTCTTTTGTCATCGAAAGAGATCCAAAACCCGGCAAATCATAAAATATTATCATATCATTTTTAGGATGAGGGTATTTGGTAACCTCCATTGTGGTGTTTCCATGGCCAGATTTTGCATATGATTTATCGCCTTTCTTTGATCCACGCATTGTATTAATGAAAGTGGACTTGCCGACATGAGAACGACCGGAAACTGCTAGTCTTACAGGATTTTGTCGATGACTATTTAGTACACGTTCGATATATTCTTGAGTTTTCTTTAGTCCATCCTTCTGAAGTTTTTCTTGCAACATTTTCTTTATGTCTGTTGGGTCTACCTTTGTTTCATGTGCTTGGTGTGATACTGTCGCCTCTGAATATAAAATACATGCATTAAAGAGTCTAACTTAAACAAACAAATATTTTCATTTTTTTTCAAAGGATAAGAAAACAGAGGAACCAATGCTGCACATATCATAATGTAGTTATACTTTTTTTAATTGATTTTGTTTTCAAAGTTGCAAACACAAGGTTAATTACTAACGTTAATTCAATCATAAAGAGCAGAATATTTGCAAAATGTTCTAATGACTTATCTTTACTTTCTTTTCATTCTGCACCGTGTAGATGATTGTTTGTTATTGCATATCGATAAATAAACGATTGCAAAGTATAACCAAAGTAAAATTATTTACAAGCATTTAAAAAAAATGTATTACCGTTTAAAATCTATTGTATTACAAATCAGTTTGTATTCCCCTAAGTCTAGATTGTTATGGTTGTTTAACTTTTTAACAACAAAAACAGACATGAAAAAAAAAAATACACAATCCCATATGTTTTTTTATAAGTAATTGCTTATCTATACATTTCTTAATATTCAATAATTTCAAAAAAATGTAACAGCAAATTTTAATAACACACAATCCGTATGTTCATGCCAGTACCGACCACGGTGTGTAAGAGTGTCCTGCGATAACACGTTCTGTGCTGGTGATTTGGTCCTGACTGATGCTGGTGGTCAATTAAAGTATGAAAACAAAGATGAAAATGATAATTTTTGACGTTTCTCCCTCAAAAAATGGACTGAAACAGTGGACAGGATTTAATTTTGTTTCTTATGGGTTCATAAGCCCTCTTCCTTAACCAAAACCCGCACAACAAAATTATTTTGTAAAAAACCTGCGCAATTTATTAAAATTGTGAATTTTCTCAGTTTAGACATGTCCTGAATCTGCGCTGGTAGGTCCTGTCATTGTGCTGGTGGGTCCTGATACAGTGATGGTTATTTTTAGTTAAAACTTGGTCCCATTTTAAACATACGTAGCAGATTCAATAAAATTGGGCAAAATAATTGTATTCAAAGGGATTTGTGACTCCTATTTGCACTTTTGAGCATCCACTTGGCTGTGTAATAACCGATTTTAAATGATCGTAATTTATATTACATAATATAATATCAATATCAGATGAAAATATGTCTAATTGGAATAGTTTATTCAAGATGTTAAATGCCCTTAAATTGATGACCCTCTACATAATATGCCAACTAACATTAAAAGGTGCTTGAGGTACAGCGAAATTTATTACGACAAAAACGTTTGACTGGTTAACTGCAATTAAATATACGAAGTATACTGGAGCCTGTAATTTTTTCCTTTATATATACTCTTTTTCATATACATTTCTGATGAAATTCTTTTTTTTAGTTTTTTATTTAAAGAGAATGAAGAAATACAGCGGACGGGTGTTTTTGAGCTATTAGTTCTAAATGAATTTTCAGTTGCCGTTCGGTATAATTTTGAAATCTTTTATTTTTCCTGAATAGGACAAACACTTGTGTCTACGTTTTTGGTTATTATTTGAGAAAAAACAAAAAGAAACAGTTATCAACAAACTTCTCTATGTAGGAAATATATTTTAAACATGTTAAACTGTTCATCAGACTCAGTTGAAATGTAAGAATAGGTATACTCAAATGGTTTAAACGTTGCTATCTATTTTTGCCACAGCAACAAACAAAAAAAAGACAAACGAGTTCCAAGTTGTTTTTCTTTAATGGAATAGAGATCTTGTGAATCATAAAGTATGGATTTTTTTTTTTCGAGATGACAATAATTATCCCCCATGAACAGGGTCGAGACTGGTATGCTTGAAACATGAGCTTTAACGCCTGTTCCGAGACTGGTACTATTTTTGAGGAATTGTAATATAGAGTGCACTGACGACGCAGGGGTCGATCCAGCTATTTTCAAAAGGGGATACTAACCCAAGATAAAGGAGGGTTCCGACATATGTCCTTATTCAAAAGCATTGCCCGGCAAGTAAAGACTGTTACAACCCCCGGAACAGCCCGTGGCGTTGTTCATTTCAACACAAAGTTTATACGCAAAGTGAAGCAGGCGAGAAGAATTTAAAACAAAAATCACAATGTATTTAAGTTGGCAAGGCAACAGTTGCAGATACAAAGTTGTAATAGTGCATAACAAAAAACAAAAATGACAACTACATTGCTATCTAAAATGAAACAGTTTGTAGAGTATCCTCTGGACAATATTTTTGCTGTTTTTCGTATACTAACCATTGCATTAAAAGTATCCTGTTTTCCAAGAAAAAGTCTATTATTGCTCCTGCTCGTCCCTTATAAATCCTTATCGTCAAATATTCGGCTTTGTGCGATGCTGATGGTAAATCCAGATAAGCGCCTCGGACACATAAAATTTTAACGTGTTGATTACATCTTTTGTTGTTTTGTTTTTTATAGAAGACAACATTTGCTATTTTGTATCTGTATTGTTGGTATATTTTTGTATTTTGAGATGCTCCCTTGTTTTTGTCACCTGTAATTGTAAGTCTAATGTGTAATCCTAGTTTCCGCAAATGTTTAATAACACAGTACCGAAGACAAAGTACATATTTCTCATCAAGGTCAGTGTAAACTGGTTTAAGACGTTAAAAACACGCACGAAGATGTGTTAACGTAGAAGTCACCCTTCCTTAACTGTTTAAACTTTCTCTGAAAATTAAATGTTTCTATGATGATTTCCTGAAATCAACAAATTAATCACCGGTGAAAAGTTGTGTCATTTTTCGATCATACCACTTTTTTGACGGATTTAATCTTTACTTTATCACACGATGAACTAAGACAATAACTGAATCTTAGATTCGTTTCATTAAATTGAATTTGCTCCATGGAAAATAAGAAAAAAACAAATGATCAACCTTATTTTATTAATTATTCAGCAAATTTTTCAAGATAAGAATCGGTGTTTATCGCGATTGTGATTTTTTTTTAATTTTCTGATAATACTCTGGAAAATGATAGACATGATCATTTATTACAAATTTCAGAGCTTTATTTTGAATGATTTTAAGTTTCTTATCCGTATTATCTTATACTCCTTTAAATATAACATGTGTTAATGCTTAAAAACTGCTAAGGTTTATTTGTTTCCTTCCTCTTATATTCATTTAATTTTGTGAAAAAAAAACTTAAACTGAAGATCATGCATATTTATCATTATATTAATCTGATGTTATACAAAATAACTTATCTAAAGGCATTTATAATGACTGATTACAATTGACTTTGCATTATTTGTAATATAGCAGAGTAAATATTCGCATTGTCAAGCAATACGAACACAATTTAGAATTTTTCCTAGCAATTCAGCATATTATATGAAAAAACAACCAATCCTGATGTACAAAAAGTGTTGAAATCAAATGACGGTTTATATTTTCTATCAAAATAAAGAAATTACTGCATTCGTATACAATGCAAAACAAAAGTTTAAGTATTATTCTCTTTACATTTTAAAAATTCTTATAAAAATATTATTGGAGGACTCTAATATAACAAATTACAAATAACGTTGAATTGTTTTTGTTTATATCAAGGCGAAAAATTTGCAACTTTAAACAATGCAAAGACTTTTAGTATAGGTTTTCTCATGTTCTTTTACTTTTATGAAAAATCCAATCCTAAAGTATGAAAAGTACATAAAATCCACCGGCTATCAATGGTTTCAAATATAATAAAGAAATGATTGCATTCCTATCAGAAAAAGAAAAATATATGCATATTTATCTTTCCATTATTATCATAACTTCTCTAAAGGAACTTATAATGATTGATTGCAATTGACATTGCCTTATTTCTAATATAACAGAGTAAATATTTGCATTTGCAAGCAACGCGACACCCCCCCCCCCCCTGAAATTCAGCATTTTTGCAACCAATCCTGATGTAAAAAAAGTATTACATATGAATTAAGCTAACAGGAAAACTAAACAACCTCAAAGGATGTTATTTTCATAACTCGGTTCATAATATAATTTACACCCAAGAAAAATTACAAAACATACATCGCTGACGGAAAGTGTCACTTTTGTGATAAAAAAAAAACACCACTATTTCATATTTTTATTTACTGTGAACTGGCGGAAGACGTTAGAATAAAATTATTGAGAAAATATGGGAATTTTTCAAAATTGAGTATCGAAAACTACAAAAATTAGATACGAATATCAATTTTGGTGTCAGAATGACAGATACATCTTATTCTCAAATTCTAGATACGTTGATTCTTACAACGAAATGGATTATTTGGAAAACTAGAAACATTGGAAAATATCAAAAGAAAGGAATAAAACCGATGATTTTTCAATATGATAAAACATGAAATACAATTTTTGTTCAAATCACTTAAACAAAACAGAAACAGAAACAATGAAGCCTTTCTACTATGTGTGACACTTTTTTGTATTTAATTATTCATTGTTTTGCGTGGTAAGACCAGTGAATTGACCTCTATAATACTTATTAAATTATCATACACATTGCTCTCATCACCCTTTATGTACCATATATGTTCTATTGTGTATAAAAATATGTATATTATATACTTGTAACAAGGACATGTTGTATCAACAGGTACATATTATAAGCAAACATTTACTCACCATATCTTTGAAATCAATCTTTTTTTTTTTAAAACAAAATCTTAAATCATATTTTTATGAATAAACTACATATTTACTTTCGGTTAGCTTTTAACGGTACCACGTGGTAAAAGATCACTCGACCAGAAATTTAATGTCATAACAATTCACATAACAAAAGATCAGGTTGATTTGGTATGAAATTGAAACTGCTTAATAAATGCAGGTGAGACAAAACATACAGATAAAATGAAAACTTTATTTTGTGATTGCAAACAATGACCAGGCAAACGTCTCATGTTTTTGAATTTCTACATTGTGATTGTCTTCATACCTCGTCTTTGAATTTTGGTTGATATATCAAAATGGTTTTCAACATCACCAATAATTAAAAAAAAATCTAATAAAATAGTTGTTCATGGTGATATAACATATGTTTTTATATATTCGTTCGGTTCTGTTTGTCAATTTTGTACAATTTCAAAACGTTCAATTATAAGAAAATGCATTGAGCTATGACTTTAAAAAAATAATATCACAGTCGATCTGTTTATCATGTCATGGCCCATACAAACAACAACGACGGTTGATATAGTAAAATGTATTATTTGGTTCTACTGTTACATGTATACTCTGCCTTTTTTTTTAATTATCGATTTCAATAGTTTTTAGCTCACCTGGCCCGAAGGGCCAAGTGAGCTTTTCCAATCACTTTGCGTTCATCGTCGTTAACTTTTACAAAAATCTTCTCCTCTGAAACTACTGGGCCAAATTAAACCAAACTTGGCCGAAATCATCATTAAGGTCTTTAGTTTAAAAAAATGTGTGGCGTGACCCCGCCAACTAACCAAGATGGCCGTCATGGCTAAAAATAGAACATAGGGGTAAAATGCAGTTTTTGGCTTATAACTCAAAAACCAAAGCATTTAGAGCAAATCTGACGAAATAAATTTGTTCATCAGGTGAAGATCTATCTGCCCTGAAATTTTCAGATGAATCTGACAAACCGTTGTTGGTTTGCTGCCCTTAAATTGGTAATTTTATGGAAATTTTACTGTTTTTGGTTATTATCTTGAATATTATTATAGATAGAGATAAACTGTAAACAGCAATAATGTTCAGCAAAGTAAGATCTACAATAATAGTCTGCATGACCGAAATGGTCAGTTGACCCCTTTAGGAGTTATTGCCCTTTATAGAAAATTTTTAACCTTTTTTCGTAAATCTTAATAATCTTTTACAAAAATCTCCTCCTCTGAAACTACTAGGCCAAATTAATCCAAACTTGGCCAAAATCATCATTGGGGTATCTAGTTTAAAAAATGTGTGGTGTGACCCTGCCAACCAACCAAGATGGCCACCATAGCTATAAATAGAACATAGGGGTAAAATGTAGATTTTGGCGTAGAACTCTGAAACCAAAGCATTTAGAGCAAATCTGAATGTAGTTAAATTGTTTATCTAGTCAATATTTATCTGCTCTGAAATTTTCAGATGAATTGGACAATGAGTTGTTGGTTTGCTGCCCCATAGTTGGTAATTTTAAAAGAAATTTTGCTGTTTTTGGTTATTATCTTAAATAATAGTATAGATAGAGATAAACTGTCAACAGCAATAATGTTCAGCAAAGTAAGATCTACAAATAGGTCAACATGACGTAAATGGTCAGTTGACCCCCTCAAAGAATTATTGCCCTTTATAGTCAATTTTTAACAATTTTCATTAATTTTATAAATTTTTGTAAATTTTTACAAAATATTTTCCTCTGTGTAACTAAAAGGTCAAGTTTATTATAGATAGAGAAAATTGTAAGTAGCAAGAATGTTCAGTAAAGTAAGATCTACAAACACATCACCATCATCAAAACACAATATTGGCATGACTCCATCTGTGTACTTTGTTTAATACAAGTATGCACATAGACCAAGGTGAGCGACACAGGCTCTTAAGAGCCTCTAGTTTTTATTAGATTTGTTTTATCAAAAAAAAAGATTAATGCCTTCTAAATGAGAGTTATATTTAATTAACTTAGAAAATTATCATAATTTTCCTTTACATCAGTGCAATGATTCAGATCCTGCATATAATTTTAAACTCTAAAATTACCGTTTTCAATAGAAGTTTTTGTATCCCCTGGATCCTGTTTTACGTCATGCTCACTTGCCACATTTTCATCTGTCTGTATATCCTTTTTAGTAGAAGGGCCTGGAAATCAGAAAACTCTTAAAATTGTATGATGATCTTGATTTTGATTTTTGAAATAATTGATGAATAACTTCTATATATTTTCTTAAGTTATGATTTCGGTAATATGTTAGTGAATAAAAAAAAAATCACTATTTAGTCTTTTTTGTAAAAGGTTTTGCAGTGCTTCTTTAATGTGTGTATTTCGGAAAGTATAACTATCTCTTATATCTCATTTATTTTTAATAAAAAAACAACTGATATGTAAGATGAACACGAATTTCTATGAAAAAAAAATCGACTTGAAACAGAGTTTATGTTAAAAAGATAATTAATATAATTAAAAAATGCCGAAAACAGTGTCAATAAACTCATCATAGATACCAGGACTAATTTTTATATATATGCCAGACGCGCATTTCGTCTACAAAAGACTCATCAGTGACGCTCGAATCCCAAAAATGTTAAAAAAGCCAAATAAAGTACGAAGTTGAAGAGCATAGAGATCTAAAATTCCTAAAAGTGTTTCCAAATACAGCTTAGGTAATCCATGCCTGAGGTAGAAAAGCCTTAGTACTTCAAAAATTTCAAAGTTTTGTAAACAGTTAATTTATAAATATAACAATATCAATGATAATTCATGTCAGCACAAAAAAGTGCTGACTACTGGGCTTGTGATACCCTCGGGGATATAAATTTCCACCAGCAGTGGCATCGACCCAGTGGTTGTAAATAAACTGATCATAGATACCAGGTCTAAATTTTGTATATACGCCAGATGCGCGTTTCGTCTACAAAAGACTCATCAGTGACGCTCGAATCCAAAAAATGTTAAAAATGCCAAATAAAGTACGAAGTTGAAGAGCATAGAGATCCAAAATTCCTAAAAGTGTTTCCAAATACAGCTTAGGTAATCTATGCCTGAGGTAGAAAAGCGAAAAATGATACCTTAATGTACGTTGATTGCAAATATATATGGTTACTAATCCATTATGTTGAAATAAAGGGGATAATTTGTCACTTCCGGTATTATTTGATAGCTAAACTGACACTGTTTCCAAATATATATCGGTCTATATACTTTACATCAAATAAGTACAAACCAAAGCTATTTTAAGCTTACACAAAGTCATTTCCGTTGGATTTTCAAGGTCATATAAAATGCAACCCAATGAAAAAGTCCCATGGCTTTAATGTGTATCAAATAGAAGTTAAAGCAAAGGTCAAAATCTAGAATGTCATATTCATCTTCTACCTTGAGCTAAATTTCAAGGTCATAAATCAAGGACCCTTAAGGTGGCTCGGGACTATTGAACTGCGCATAATTTCACGCATGAATTGCAAATTTATTTGTCGTAAATTCGACATAATTTTTTTTAATATTTTGATTGATTAGACATGTTAAATCATTGTAGTTATGTAACTAATAGAATATTTTCGATATTATCCGTATTTGTTAAAGGGTCAAAATGACATTTCACCCATTTTCACCATTTTCCCGCCAAAATTTTGGTTTTAAGGCAAAATATATTTTTTTCCTTATCGGTAACCTATGTTTTTTATTTGCTCATTCTTTGAAGCTATATTTCAGCTTTTCATATTACAGTTTTGGACCAAGTCTCATAGAACGTTTTTTTGATATTCCGATAAAAATATGTCAATACCTCTATTTTCCCTATCATTTCATTGAAAAATGGTTCCTTTTACATACCTGTTTAAAATTAAAATTCTGAGCTTAAATGGTCCGTGACCCCATATTTTTTTTTGACCAATTTGATTCAATTTCTGTAAAGAATAAAATAACAAAAAATACGGCACTTCTGATAGAAAGTTCGAATAGGCCCGAGCCACCTTAAATCAAATTACCCATGCACTTTATTATTCTTGTTTAATGATTTATACTACCATACATGAAATTTTAAATAAATAAATGTAGAAAACTCCGCATTACGGTCAACGTACCCTTGCAATAAAAATTTACGTTTTACAACTAACAATTAAGTAAAAACGATTTGTCGATATCTTATACAGTTTTTGAAAATTAGCGAAAATAAGCCTAAATCAAAGTTTATAATATGGCATGGCCTTGACCTAATTTTAATTTTTGGGACCAAGGACCTCAAATCCAAAGATTCTAGGTCGCTATTACTTATGGTTTACCAGTTAAATATGCATATCACTTATATCAAATGCATAAGGAGGAATAATTCTCATACGGATAACTTCGGTCCAAACGGTCATCCTAATCCCTAAGATTTAACAAGCATTTTGGTGAAATAAAATTGACGTAATCTTTTACGGTGAAAACAGTGTTTTATGAGATAGTTCTTACAACGAAAAGTGTTTGGATAAGCAGTGTTAGTTTCAACTGTACGATATCTTATTCCAAAATTATAAGCGCCATCTTATAAAACAATAACACTACCCAAGAAAAAAATTAGAAGGAAAAAAATATAATTAATAAAAACTTATTGTTCAGAGATCAATTGAAGGTCTATGCACTTTTGATACAAAAAAATAAAAAAATGGTTTAATAGTCATTTTCAGAGTCAAATGATAGCTCATTGCATGCTGATTCAAAAAAATATATGGTTCTACATACTATGAAATAAGTAAAAAAAAAATAGCTACTTCCTGTTTCCAAAAGGACACTTCCGGTTTGCTATAAGGTCATTAGGTTAGTAACGTAAATCGCAGAGTCCAATGGCTTTGTTATGTATCAATATGAATTTCAAGCAAAGGTCAAAATATAAAAACGTCCGATCAACCTATCACCTTGACTTAAATTTGAAGGTCATAAACCAAGGACCTTAAATCAAAAGACCCTATGCCTTAAATAAGTATGGTTTATGAGTTATACCACTTTATGCATAGTTACAAATATAAAAGGTGAGAAAAATCCCATTTATTGTCTACGCTACCTTTCAACCAGTTCAACAGTTATTCCCCCTTATGCATTTGACATATGTGATATTCATTTGCAACTTCGGTCTAAATGAAAATCATTATCCTGAAGCTGCAACGAGCAATTTGGTAAAATAAATATGTCATAATCTTTTACGGTTGCGAAGGAGTATTGGTCATAAGAAAACCAGTGTTTTTGGAGATAACATTTAGAACATAAAGTGTTCGGTTAAGTGGTTGTCAGTTTCTAAAGCGTATAAACTGTTCGGTATCACATACTAAATTTCTAAGCAACATCTTGGGAAACAATACTTCGCAAGAAAATAAATAATAAAAATAAAAATAAAAATAGATTGTCTTTCCACTTCTTACGATTCATTTTAATATGAAAATACGATTTAAAATGTCATATACAGTGTCAAATGTTACATTGATGTACGCTAATTTAAAAAAATATAGTTTCTAAACAATTTTGTTGAAATAAGGGAGATATTTTTTTTTATTTCCGGTGTGAAAAATGTTACTTTCAGTATCATTTGATTGTTTACTTGACACTGATTCCAAAATTATATGGTTCTATCAAATAAGTACAAAACAAAGGAACTTCCGGTTTACACAGTCATTTCCGGTTGGATTTTCAAGGTCATGTAAATTGCAACTTTAAAATAAAAAAGTCCCATGGCATTATCGTGATCAAATCTGAAGTTAAATCAAAGGTCAAAATCTAGAACATCAAATGTAACTTTGACCTTGAGGTTAATTTCAAGGTCATAATACAAGGATCTTTAATCAAAATTCACTTAGTCTTTATTATACTTGGTACATGAGTTATACTAATATATATGTAATTTTAATACAAAACTCCTTTTTACGGTTAATAGACCTTGCTATCAAATTTTACATGTTACGACAGGTCGCAACTTACAATTGAGTAAAACTAATTTGTCGATATCTTATTCGGTTTATGAAATTTTAGAGTATGACCTTGACCTTTGACCTTGACCTATTTTTTATCTATTTTTTTGGACCAAGGACCTCATATCCAAAGACACTAGGTCTCTATGGCTTATGGTTTACAGATCAAAATCGATAGGTCTTTCTACTGAAAAGTGAAAAAAAACTAATAATCAGAAGAAGAAAATTTAACGGTCTTTCCACATAAAAGTGGAAAGATCTAAAATAAGTAAAGGCAATTAACAGACTGATTGAGTTCAGTATTTTTCTACTTGTTACTCATGTTACTGTCAAAGTTCAATTTCAGTTTGATGTAACTCTCATGGTTTTTGTTGCGTTTTTGAATTTTTCTGCTCTTACGGTTTATATATTTGCAAGGCGAGTTGGTGCCATGATAACTCAGTAGCATGAGATCGACACTCGGCCAGGGAAAAACAAAAAGATCCCCTATGATAAATAAATCAGCTGATCTGTAATATTCTATATTCCTAGATATAGGAACATGTGGTATGAGTGCCAATGAGACACCTCTCCATCCAAGTATCAATTTATAAAAAGTATACCATTATAGGTCAAGGTCCGACCTTCAACATAAAGCCTCGGCTTACACAAAACAAGAAGCTATAAAAGGCCCCCCAAAAATACTAGTGTAGAACCATTCGAACGAGGAAACCAACGGTCTAATATAAATAAAAACGAGAAACACATATGAACTACATAAATAGAGGACATGCCTTAAATATCATGTACTGTATTAAAACGCTAGATAAAAACTGACGATAAAAAGATAATATCCGGCCAACGAAAGCTTGAGTTTTGTCGGGCCTAGGTTTTCTAGTGTACTGGCGCGTCGGGCATATTGCAAGGCGATTTGATATGTCAATATCTCAGTAGCATGAGTTGGGATCCCGGTTAGGAGAGAACACAAATGTGCACGAAAACTTACAGATCTAACACTGTTGGACTGTTATTTAGACGGTATGCATTAAATACTACCTTAACATTTTCTACTTAAACATTAAATACTTGTTTTGCAATAATGACAAATATGGGTAACACCTTTTATATACATGTACTGATTTCCCAAATCGGCAGATTACTATGAACTAAATAGAATAAAATGACACTCTTTATCAATACTATATTGAACAGGTAACGGTATACCTGCATCAAGGACATCCGGCTTTTTTATATCCCTTATCGTCATATAGTTCCTGCTCTTGTTATTTTTTCAAACAACGCTGACTTTCAAATACCAAACTAATTATACGACACACGAGACACGTTTTACGTTTATATTATAATCGTTTATAAGATCAAATGATCCGATGTGTACACTACTTTCGATAATAAACTTATTTTGAAAAAAAAGTCAAATATGATAGGCAGTAACATTACGAAGATATTTCAAAGTTGTTCATTGTTCATGGAATAAAAAAAAATACCTTGTTTTTTATTGATCTCTTGTCCGCATATATGACAGAAATTGCTTCCACTATAGAGTTCTGTTTTGCAGTTAATATTAGTACAACGCACGGCTATATTTTCCTCAGATTCTTTGAAATCCCAATTGCCTAGAAAAAAGATACCCTAGATGTATAAATGGACTTTTTGTGATGTTTAAATGTTGACTTATCACGGATACAATGAAAATAACAATCAAAACCAAGGAGTAAACAAAGACTCATAAAACCAAAAGACATTTACATCAACAGTTACAAAACTTAATAAGGAAAAATGCGAACTCCATTACGACCATAATTCTAGTCAAAGGACTAAATCATTTATGTAACAATTATATATCTTCGCCAAACGTCAATCTTTAAAGGTACCTCAGTCACAGATGTAATCATAGAGTACTGTAAATTAAGGTATTTATATCATAATTGTGAGAGATTGTATATCTAAATAAAACCATCTAAAAACTCTGCGTTAACCTTTTATTGCTGCTTGTGCACTTTTTGTTGTTATCATGCACATTTTTTCAAAAGGATTTCCTATTTCTCCCCCTGTAAAGGAAATTATTTTGTAATGCATTAAAACACGTGAATAAGTTAGGAACATGTGTTAAATAGACCAAAAAGCAATAACCTGTGCAAACACCTAGTAGTCAGAATCTCCCAAACAAAAATGTAAAAGCTCGGAAAATTACGTAACTATAAACATATGAATTGCAGAATATGGAGGTTTACCTAAGTATTGATCAATCTTTCGATGGCGTTATTAGAGAATCCGTCAATGTACTTTTGTAACAGCTGCAAACACGGAGAGACCTTTTTCAAAGTTTATTTTAAAATTACAATAGTAAGAGATTTTATATCTTCATTAAACATTTTCCAAATTGTAATTGTACCTCATGTAGCTGCTTGTGCGATTTTATTTGATGCGAAACGTTTTTCTCCCATTGAAATTGAAATTTCAATCCCAGTAAAGAAACTCTTTATTTTTAAAATAGGTGTGGAATATATGTTTGATCAGTCCAGAAACAGTATTCGTACAAAACAGTCAAAATATCCAAACACGAAAATTTTAAAGCTTGGATATTACATAAGTGTAAACATATATGTTTATCAAGACAAGGATACATGTATAATTATTGCAAGCATTTAAATAGTGGCAAACTTAACTCGATTAATTATTTCCAAAAAATCAAGACAAAAGGTCAAGTAAAAAGTCATCATATAAAAATTAAACGGAACTCCCAGTGAAAGCCGGGGTCACACATTCACGACTTTTACAGCTGGCCTTCACAGACCCATTCCCGATTGCATTTGTCAAAAGTCAGATCAAAATCGTTAGAATCGTAGAATCTCACACAATTGCTATGGTTATAGCTGACACAATCCACAAAGGTATCTAAGGCACACCTGTAAACACAGAGTGTCGTATATTAAGTTTTTTTTATCATAATAGTGAGAGATTGTATATCTTTAAAACCTTCTTAAAACTGTATTTTACCTGTGTGTCCTCTTGAAGCTGTTTGTGCGCTTTCATTTGTTGAAATACAAATTTCTTCAAATGGAATTTCAATTTTCTCTGTAAAGAAATATATTTGGTAATGCATGATCATAACAAAAATACGTAAGGAATAAATGTTGAATAGCGTTGCGAATATCCTTGTTTTTTAATTATATTTGAATTATGATAATCTGTCTACATGTTGAACTGACATGTTCAGATTATATATAGGTTTCTTTTTGAGGGGATACGTGCAAGGCAAAATTTCTGTCTCTAACCCCAATTTGTCAGTGGTAGTCCAACCCCCGACCTTAAATCCGGATGGACTCAATTACACAACCTACCTATTGTATTTATTGTTAACTTGTTCTCATCCTGAACATGCATGAACTATTTGCCACTGAACGTTTAGCAACCAACAATCAATCAATCGACCAATCGTCTATAAACATCCCATTTGCATATTCCGCCTTTCATTTACCATAGTTTTGCTTGCAATATTAAGAGTGATCAGACCATACAGATTTGTTTTAAACAAAAAATTACAAAGTTGTTACATTACCTTCTTCAATTGCTGCTCTGCCTTTTTTAGTATGTAAACTTGTTTCGTCATCTTTAAATCCTATTTCACTCACTGTAAATTAAAAAAGTTTTCATTGCATGCAATTCAATATGATTTTAAACATATTTTATTTTTTGAGATATGAAAGGGTTGTGCAACGAAGCCTATAAATGCTCTCTCCATATTACATGTACAAGGTATAATTCAATTATAACAACTGTATTTAAAATAATGCAATATAGTAAAACATGCATGCTACTTATGAGCACACACGAGCAAATATATGTTTACAGTTTAACTTACTAAATGCAAAGTATATTTAAGTATATAGGTAATTACTCATCATTTATTGAAGAACCTTGAAACATGCAAATGTCTTTTATAAGTCATTAGAAAAATATATACATATGGCTTGAAAGAGACACTAAGCTTGCTTAGAGGATAAAATGAATTAATGTTTAAGTGGAATAAAAAAAAATATAACTAAATGAAACAAAAAATAAGTAAGTTTCAAACAAAACGTTGAGTGTCACTGATTTCTGAACAGATTTGAAAATAGCAATATTCATATCATATAAAAACAAGAATGTGTCCTCAGTACACGAATGCCCCACTCGCACTTTCATTTTCCATGTTCAGTGGACCGTGAAATTGGGATAAAAACTCTAATTTGGCATTAAAATTAGAAAGATCATATCATAGGGAACATGTGTACTAAGTTTGAAGTCGATTGGACTTCAACTTCATCAAAAACTACCTTGACCAAAAACTTTAACCTGGAGCGGGACAGACGGACGAACGGACGGACAGACGAACGGACAGACGGACGAACAGACGGACGGACGCACGGACGCACAGACCAGAAAACATAATGCCCCTCTACTATCGTAGGTGGGGCATAAAAATCTGTTTCCAGAAAGTAACAGTGCAATATTTATATCAACATTATCAGCAATGAAGTTAAAGAATCAATAAGGATCTGTCTTACATCATTGTACTTAGGGCAAATAGAAAAGAAATGTTTGTTATCCCAAATAGGGTTATTACAGTTAGCACAAAAAGTGTTCTCGGATAAGAACTGATTAAATAAATGAGATTTTAGGTTGCTAGCATTATTTCTGAGTTGACAATGACTTATATTAAGTTGTCTTTCCCATAGTTGAAAGGTTTAAGTATATAATCAGTCCTATAAAACTTTTCAAGTCCACTTCTTAATATACCCAAACTTGGGGATTTTTGTAAACTCAAAGGAAGACTATTCAAAGTCTTAGAGTGATTGAATGAAACTATTAACATAAGACTAGTTCTAGCAAGAGGCGGATGAAAAGTGTTATTTTCATTCCTCAAAGTATAAGGGGTTTGTCTGGGAAGATATGGCTGGGCTAACTCATATAAGTATGAAGGTGTCATCCCATTGAATATTTTATAGAATAGTATAAGCTTATGTTTATTACGTCTATTCTCCAGAGTTTCTAAACCTAATTCAATATAAAGTTTTTGTCCGGAGGAATAACGTCGTAAACCTGTAATAAATCTAGCGGCTTCTATCTGAATATTTTCAAGAAGCTCAGACTCCTCCTGGGAGCAATTGCCCCATACAACATCACCATACTCTAATATAGGTCTCATAAAAGCAAAAAAATATGTTTAAGTGAACTCCTATCTAATAGATGTTAAACTTGACAAAGCAGATAGACGAGAGCATTCTTTTTTTTATAAATATTATCATTATGTGAGTGTCATGAAGCTGATGACTGAAATGTTATTCCAAGATGACAGTGAATATTTATTTTCTCAACCTCTTCTCCATTTATCCAAAAAAAAAATACTGGCGGGTTCTCCCTTTCCCTTCTAGTAAATACAATTTTTTGTTTCAATAAGTATCTGTCTTACATCATTGTACTTAGGGCAAATAAAAAAGAAATGTTTGTTATCCCAAATAGGGTTATTACAGTTAGCACAAAAAGTGTTCTCGGATAAGAACTGATTAAACAAATGATATTTTAGGTTGCTAGCATTATTTTTGAGTTGACAATGACTTATATTAAGTTGTCTTTCCCATAGTTGAAAGGTTTAAGTATATAATCAGTCCTATAAAACTTTTCCAGTCCACTTCTAATTATACCCAAACTTGGGGATTTTTGTAAACTCAAAGGAAGACTATTCAAAGTCTTAGAGTGGAAGGAATGAAACTGTTAACATAAGAATAGTTCTAGCAAGAGGCGGATGAAATGTGTTATTTGCATTCCTCAAAGTATAAGGGGTTTGTCTGGGAAGATATGGCTGGGCTAACTCATATAAGTATGAAGGTGTCATCCCATTGAATATTTTATAGAATAGTATAAGCTTATGTTTATTACGTCTATTCTCCAGAGTTTCTTTTTTTTTTTTTTTTATTCAACAATATATTGCTTGCTGTTAACAATTTACTTCACTAGTCCAGCATTCTAGTGAAGGGTATCTTTATTTTAACAAGAAATCCAGGATTTCTCTCTGTTTAACAATAAAACATTACAATTTATCTAATCTATGTTATAAATATTTCATTTTCAACCGTAAATAAATAAGTATATATCTATCAATATGTGTATCTAGCTTGTTTGGAAAGAAAAAGTTTCCGGAAATAGTTCACACTTGCAGTTATCGATTTTATATTATTGTATTAATATCTCTTCCTGGTTTGGAAATTACCAGTTTAAAATAGTGATTTATGATTAATATAATTAGCAATTCACAGGTATGTATTAATGTATCGATTCTGGAAAAAAAGATAGTATGTAAATATTTTTTTCCTTTTTTTTTAAACGATAAAAAAAAACAGTGGATAACAAATACCGTTATCTCCACGCTTATCGGTGATAGGTAAAATTATTTTTCTAAATCAGTTCCGGATCTAAAAAAATTATAATATTATCCTTTTTCTTTTCTTTTTTGCTAGATTATACATTTGCAAACATAAAAAAATTATTACAACAATTTGACAACTTTATCAAGTAGACATTTATTCTTAGTATGTTTACTAGTTGCCTGCACTTTGTAGCTGTACATGAATTCTGCTTTAAATACAGAATATACATCTAAAGATTTTGTTTTCTGTTCAGACATATAATTTGCCTTATATATACAAAACATTATAATAGTAATCAGATAATTAATTTCATAGTATTGCTCATCATTTATTTTATAACCCCATACTAAATTTTTTAATGTTAGAATATTATTATTAATATTCAGTTTTTCTAAGAGTTTTTTAATTTTACTCCAGAAATTATCAAGAAAGTGACATTTAAGAAAAGATCTTCCAATTTTTCAATAAAACTTTACAAGGTAAAATAAAGTGTAGCAATTTCCAACGGAACACTTTGTATTTGTTATCTTTTAAAAAATGATGAACGAACTTTAACATATTACACGAAAGACTCTTAATGTATTCAAGGTTAAGCATTGTCTTCCATTTGTAAAAACCAACAGGTATTTCAATTTCATTCTTAATTAATATAGTATAAATTTTTCTGGTATCTACATTTTCTAAATATTCTTTTTTGTTACAATTATTATTAATATGTATTGCATAGGGCGTTTTTACTTTAGTTTTCTTTGAATTTTCCTGTTTTAAAATCTTTAACCATTCTCTTGGAAAAGCTTTCTTTAATTGGTAAAATTCTGACATCCAGTTACTTTTTATTTTAAGCTTTTGTAAAATAAAATTCTCTTCTATATTACCATTTTCATCAATGATGTCATGAATAAAGATAATATTACTATTTATCCAGTTTTGGAATAAAAGGCATTTATTTTTTATCTTTATGAAATGATTTCCCCAAATAACTTCTTGACGTATAGATCTAAAGTTTTTTGGCTGTTGTACTTTTTTATTAGTTATCCATGCTTTAACAATGTTGAAATAAAATTTTGGCAGCTCCTTTAACTCTGGAATAGAGTCAGTATTATCAATATTCATATGAAAGATAAGGAAATCTTTTCCAAACTTATTAAAATAAAAAAGTGGAATAATTTTCCAATTTTTTAGATCTCCATTAATTAACCTTTTGATCCACCAAATTTTGATAGATTCTATATATTTATCTATGTTTATCATTTTTAAACCCCCATCTAGTTCACCAAAGCTAAGTACTGTGCGTTTAACCTTTTCTCTTTTGCTTTTCCATAAAAAAATTATAGATAATTTTTTTTAATTTAACAATAAATTCTTTTTCAATATGTGAAACAGATGCTAAAAAGGTAATATTTGGTATAATCAATGATTTGATAACTGTTATTTTACCAATCATTGTTAAATGTCTTTTCTCCCAATTTTTAATAATCTTTTCAGACTTTTCTATTTGCTTTTCTGCATTAAGTTTATAACATTCATTTTTGTTGCAACCGAAAAAAATTCCTAAACATTTCACTGGTTTGTTTGTAAAGTTGATGTTTTCATATTTTTCTTTGCAATGTTTGTGTTTTCCTAACCAAATGTCTTCTGTTTTTGATCTGTTTAATTTAAGCCCTGATAAAGTGCCAAAAATTTCAATCATGTTTAATACTTTTGAAATGTCTTGTTTTGTTTTTAAAAAAAGTGTTGTGTCATCTGCGAGTTGACTGATTTTAAAAAAATGTGTTTTCCCATCTATTTTGATTTCAAATCCTTTAATATTATTGTCTTGTCTTATTCTACATGCTAATATCTCGACAGCAATAACAAAAATTAAAGCACTGCACGGACATCCTTGTCTAATCCCTCGAAAAATGTTGAGGGGTTCAGATATCCACCCATTATTGATCACTGAGCTTTTAATGTCTGTATACAAAGTTTTTATCCATTTGAGCATAGAATCTTGAAAGCCAAATTTGTTTAATGCTGAGAACATGAAATCCCATTCTAAAGAGTCAAAAGCTTTTGAAAAGTCTAAAAATAATAATGCTCCTTCTATATTAATTTTTTCTGCATAATCAATTATATCCTGGATCTGTCTGATGTTATAACCTATATATCTATTTTTTACATACCCATTTTGATCATCATGGATAATTTTTGGTAAGACATTTTTAATGCGCTGAGCTAATGAATATGCTATTAATTTTGTATCTACATTTAATAAAGTTATGGGTCTATAGTTATCTAAACTCAGTGGATCATTTTTTTTATGGATAAGAGAGATACATGTAACTCCTAATTTCTGAGAAGTTGTTAACTCCCCTTTTTTATATGAAAAATTAAATGTGGATACAATGAATTCTTTTAATTCTTCCCAAAATGTTCTTATAATTCTACGCTTAAACCATCAATTCCAGGTGATTTGTTCAATTTCATCTTAAATAGTGAATCTGTACATTCATCTATAGTTAATTTTCCTTCCATAATATCACTCTCTTGTGTTGTTAATTTATGATCAATATTTGTATCATTAATATAATCATTTATAAATTTTATATCTGGATTTGTACTTTTATAAATATCTTTATAGAATTCTTTCTCTAATTGTAAAATTTTGGATGAGTCAGTTTGTATCACTCCTTCTTTATCTCTAAGTGCAGTTTTAGTTTTTCTTGTTTGTCTAGCTTTTTCCAAACCTAAAAAGAATTTCGTATTTTTTTTCTCCTTCTTCTACCCATTGAATTCGTGACCTGATTTGAGCTCCTTTTGTTTTTATTTCATATATTTTCTTCAATTTACTTTCATTATTAATTAATTCTTCTTAAAAATGTTTTATTACCTCATCTTTACAATGTTTGTTAATTTGTTCATTTAATTTTTTGATTTTGTTTTCCAATGCATGTATTTCACTTATGTTCTGTTTTGCTTTTCTTTTACAGTATTCAATGGTGTATTCTTTGACCTCAATTTTGAATAAGTCCCAATGGTGTCCAATATTTTTGGTAAGTTTTGGATTGTTTTTATATTTATGAATTAGGCCATTTATTATGTTTCTATATTCAATATTATTCAAAATGCTGTTATTAATTTTAAAATATCCTTTCCCTTTTGATTGTGATCTCCCTTTCAACTTTAATGATATAGCTTTGTGGTCTGTGTGAGATATAAGTGCAGGTCTTATATCTGCTGAGCATATATGGGATCTTATTTCTGGCCATATAAGAAAGAAATCTATGAGAGAGGCTTCATTCATATTGTTTTTGCGCCTCCATGTAAATTGTGTATTGTTACTATGTGTCTCTCTCCAAATGTCTATCAACTTTATTGTTTTAATTAGAGTTTTTCAACTGTTAACTGGTTTTTGTGTTTTTTTATTTGTGCTGTAGTTTTTTCTGTCAATATTTGATAGAGTATCATTCATATCTCCACCAACAATTACCATCCCTAAGCTGTTTTCTGATATCATATCTTTTACTTTTTTGAAAAAAAACATTTCTGTTTTTTGGTAAATTTGGAGCATATATATTCACTAAAGTATAAATGCTATCTTTAATTTCTATATTAAGCAAAATTATTCTCCCTTCTTTATCTTGAAATTTATCAATAAATTTATATTCTATTTTCTCATTAATATAAATTGACACCCCTCTTGATTGTGAATTACCATAGCTATTATATATGTCACCTTTGAATTCTTCACTCAAATCTTTCTCTAAATTAACAGTGAAATGGCTTTCTTGTACAAATAAAATATTACAATGTTGATGCTTCATCCACATATGAAGTCTTTGTCTTTTATCTTTTGATCCTAGTCCCTGACAATTCAATGAACATATATGTATAGTTTCACTCATTATTTGTCATTTTTAAGTGTCATAAAGAAAATACAATGTTTACCCAAATCTGATGTTAACAACATGATAATAATAAATGCAAAGTCAATATGTATTTTTGTAAATCTATACATTATACCCCTTCTACATACACTTTTTAATTTAATAAAAAATATTCCATTAAGTAAGCAATACATATACAATCTGTAAATTATGCTTTTAATGTGTATCTCATAATATTGTGACATTGTACTAATTGATGTTTTATTGTCTATTTTCAGTCGGTGTTCGACCTTGACTTTAATAATAGGTTGACCCAGTTTCACCTGTGATGAATTTAAATGCCACATGAAGTTCACAATTGGTTTGATAGAAAATTTATGTGATAGTGGATAAGTAAAATTTCGTAATCCATGTGTTATAGGAACTTGGAACCTGCACGTATTATTCATGGATTAACCTAAGACTACTAGAACTGTGTGAACACGTGTTACTATATATGGCCAGTCGTTGGCTAAGAATAGGATTGGACTTTCCCTTGCTATACATCTTGTACATAGCGAAGACTTGTGAGACATACTATCACGTTTGATAACAAATGCGTTTTCAGTGAATATTTTAATTATTTTCAGTTGGAAAAATAGATATTTGAAAAAGTGATTAATTATTAACTTCACATCAAGAATTATGTTTCGGCCAAAAAAAGAAAGCAGATTCTATTGTGCTATTTATAGCATACATATACCATGTAGGAATATTTTCCTTTTTCACAACAATTATATCTTTGACTTTCAATTTGTCATTTCTTTTTGGATGTATGCAATCTTTAATCACATCACATTCATGTTTTTGTTTTTTTTCAATAATTATAATAAAAATAATAAAAATTATATACATTTTGTACATTTGTTTTTAATTATTATAATGTATAAATTATTGATACAACTATAATATGATACAGTCTTGCACTACTTTTTACTTGTCTTTTGTGCAGGACCTGTACGTTTGTGGTATTCGTCTGTGGGGGTTATTGCATTTCTTTTGTCGGTTTTATTTGTAGGCGTATGATTTTCAGGGTTTACAGTACCAGGTGTGCCATGGAAATATTGGCTAATACCTCCTTGTGGTGTACTTCTTCTTGGGTTTCTTATCCCCGTTTTCTTTTTTTACCCTTTATTTTTTTCACCTAGAGTATCTTCTGCTGTTGAGTTTTTTTTTTAGCTTTTTCACTATCTTCACTTGTATTTATGTTTGTGGATGTCTGGTTTTTGTCTAGTGGAGCAATAGATATCAGACTGACTGCATTTTCTTCTTGTTGCGGTACAGATTTGGATTGTGGCTCTTGCTTATCTACTACAGCTTCATCGCCATCTGAATTTTGGTCATGTGTTTCATCAATTTCACTAAGAGGAGAGTCACACTCTGCCTGTCGGTGTCCCTCTTTTTGACATTGACGACACACCCAATCGTTAGGACATTGTGCATATTTGTGTCCCTTCTGAAGGCATTTATTGCAAGATATTTCATAATGTCCTGTATGATTATCTTGCCCTTGATGTAATACCAAAGCTTTGTATTTGCCTATGAATAATGTTCTAGGTATTGGTTTAATAAGTGGAGCAACTATTGCAATTCTGTCGCCAGTTTGGCAATTGGTTACTAGTCCATCTACCCTTAAACGTTCTCTATATAATTTAAAGATTTCACATCCATTAAACTCGAAACAGCGCTCTATTTGTCCATCTTCTGCTGAGCATGGAATGTTTTTTACCCTTACTTTAATGAACTCTGGATATTCGTTTTGAGTTATTCTTGGGTTTCTTGTGTACACTTGTATTAATTTATTGCGAATCGAAATGCCAGATATTATCAGCGATTCTCTATCTGTCTCTGAATCTAAATAGATCCTCCATAACCCTCTCACTCTCTGCAGCCCTCTCAAATGGCTTGCTGGGCAAACTGTTGCATCAATTATTTTGTACAATTCTAAGTGTGTTAAAAATTGATCTCTACTGGGCTTATTGCTGCCAAACAAATCACTTTCTAGTATGAAGACTGGTTTAACTTCTTCGATATCGTAATAGTTTTGGGTGTGATGTGTTTGTAAAATAGACGAATATGTCTCACCCTGTTCACTGGTGTCCGCCATATTGGATTTGTCTTTGTTTTCTTCTACGTTTTCTATTGAATTATATTCAGAATTCAACATAACTGACTTCTTCAACTGTTCTACACTCTTCAAAATTCATATACAACTTCGTCTCAGCAAAATTTTGTTGTCTTATGACATTCTACACAAAATTAATCAACTTTTTGTAGGAGCTGTAACAAAACCGCCGTAGCTCTTGGCCCCTTACAACGTCATTCCAGAGTTTCTAAACCTAATTCAATATAAAGTTTTTGTCCGGAGGAATAACGTCGTAAACCTGTAATAAATCTAGAGGCTTCTATTTGAATATTTTCAAGAAGCTCAGACTCCTCCTGGGAGCAATTGCCCCATACAACATCACCATACTCTAATATAGGTCTCATAAAAGCAAAATAAATATGTTTAAGTGAACTCCTATCTAATAAATGTTAAACTTGACAAAACACAAATAGACGAGAGCATTCTTTTTTTTATAAATATTATCAATATGTGAGTTCCATGAAGCTGATGACTGAAATGTTATTCCAAGATGACAGTAAATATTTATTTTCTCAACCTCTTCTCCATTTATCCCAAAAAATATTGGTGAGTGCTCCCTTTCCCTTCTAGTAAATACATTTTTTTTTTCTTAGAGTTAAATTGAACAGCCCATGATTTTGCCCAATTTGAGATAACATCCAAGTCATCAGTCAAAGAAGCAGCTGCTATAAGCAGGATCATCTTCTACTATAACAAATAAAGAGGTGTCATCTGCAAAAAGTATAATATCATTTGCAATGTCATTTACTATATCATTCATGTAAATAAGAAACAGAAATGGTCCTATAACAGATCCCTGAGCGACACCTGCATGTATACTTCTTAGATATGACGAAAAGTCTTCTGAAACGACCTTTTATTGACGATCTGAAAGATAACTTTCTATCCAAGATAAGAGCTGATCATTTATGGGAGATTGTTTAAGTTTAAAAAAAAAGTCCTTTAAGCCAAACTATATCGAAAGCTCTAGATACATCACAAATTAAAAACCTTACATCCCATCCACTATCCATATTACTAATAATTTTATGATATATTTAAATCAACGGATTAACAGTAGAGTCACCTGGCTGCAATCCTGATTGAAACTTTGACTGAAGGTTATTAATCCTCGTATAATTGTACAAATTTTTAAATAGAACTTTTTCCAAAATCTTACAACCAATATATATACTAGTAACAGATATTGGACGATAGTTTAGAGCTGAATGTGGACTACCTTTTCCTTTAAAAATAGGATTAACATGTGCAACTTTCCATAACAGTGGAACCTGTTTAACTGATATACAATGTAGACATATTAAATAACTTAGTTAATGGTTTAGAAATAAAGCTAGCAACCTCTTTTAAAATTCTAGGACTGATACCGTCAGGTCCAGCTGGTTTGTTAACATTCAAGATTTTTAACTGATCTAAAATGTCTTTCTCAGTGATCACAAATTTATTTAAATGATATGGAGGAGGCTCATTATCATCAGGAATGTCTGGTTCTGTATTAATATTAGATATATTAGCAATTGAAAATAATTGTTCGAGTTTTCTGATTTGTCCAATGGATGAATACAAATTGGCCATCATGTTCCAAAAAAGGGGGGAATCTCTATTTTTAGTAAAATTTGATGCAGACTTGGCAATGCGCCACCATTTACAAGGAGGAATATTTGTGTCAATAAGTTGAGATGTCAGTTTGCACTTATAATCTTCTTTTGCCTTTCTAACTAAACTGATAATTTCATTACGAATTTCTCTAAATTTTTTCCAGTGATCTGGATTATTTGAAGTTTTCGCTTTGTGGTAAATTTTATTACAATGTCGTATCTTGTTTCGTATCAAATTGTTCATAAAAGGTTTATCATTTGGTCTTACTGTAATAGTTTTAGTAGGTATATATCTATTTACAGTACTTTCGAATGTTTTGACAAAGTTCAAATAAACATCATTTATATTTTTTGAATTAAAAACAACATCATCCCAGTCAGTATCATTCAACTGGTTCATAATCTGCACGCTTAAAATCAAGAATTTTTCTTTTAAACGAGTGTTGTTTAAAAGTTTTAAATGAAATTTCGACTAAAATAGGAAAAGGAAAACTGCATATCGGTGTAAGAACAGTTACTGATTTAATTAGGTTCTGAGGATTAGTCACACATACATCAATACAAGTTCCAGTTTGGGTTGTAAGGTTGGTAGGCTCCCAAAAAAAACGTTTTCTAAGATTAAACGGTTATTATACATCTCCTGTTGTCTTGTATTCTTTACCAATATTCCAGTAAGTGTGTGTGATAGAAGAAAAGACAAACGAAAAACACGTGCTTTGGACCAAATATTGATATTGAGTTATGATTAATATTGTTATGAATCAAGGGAGAAGTGTTTTAAAGCATGTTTGTTAGGTGTGAAGTTTGCATATCTAAAATTGTAAAAACGAGCTTTGTACAGTAGTACCATGCAGACTATTACCTCTTATTTATATCAAAATTGTTTTGTCAGTGGATGAAGTTTAGCTAATTGATGATCCTGGAAGTGTCACAGTAGTAGCTGATTGCAATCTGAAGGGATGATACGCTGTTAAAGCTTGATATATGGCAAACACACAGTCGAATGACAATATAACGAAGAAATGGGACAAATAAAATCTAGGTTTCACACAAGGAAAAATGTAAGTGACCAAAGTGAGATTTTTGTTTTATTTTCACGAAGTATTATTCAAGCATGCATGAAATGAATCCCTAGTTTACTTAGTAGTGTAATGCAAACATTGTAATTGCAACAAAGAAAAAGAAGAACAATGCCATTGGTTTCACACAGACGTATCCTTGTATTTTAGGCAGATATCTATAGATTAAATAGATAGATACATGAGTCGACAGATTGTAGATCCACAAATACGCATATGTGTTTATCAATAGTACATAGTTTGCTTTCAATTTACTGAAAACAAAACAAATAATAAAACAAATAAAAACGATTTTCAAAGATCTAATACCAATGCTAAATTGATAATCTGTTGGAATAAATTTATTTAAACATTGTTAAAGGATCTATAAGTTTACCAGAATTGCTTCTAAATTTTGGGTCACGGTCAACAACGTCTCCGTATAAATGAGGTTGTGATATCCCCTTTGATATACAGGTACAACCGAACTTCAGTAAACAAATCTTAATTTCTAAGGATAAAGTTTTTAAGTTTTTAATAATGTGAAGTAACATGGTCCCTGACTAAATAATTAATCAGTAAAGTATAGATTACATATGTTAAAATATAAAACGTTACAACAAATAAGGGTGCCAAAGGAGCATTGCTATTCGAAAAATGGAAATTAGAAGAACCAACAATCGTCTCTTTTGTCGTAAGTGTTTTTGTGACGTTTCTCGTGTAAAAATGAAATATCAAAATCTAGGGAAAAACAGTTATAAGCATGTACATTGAATTTATTTAAAGTAAGTTTCTTTGGGTTTATATCGACAGTATATTGAGATTATAGCGGTTATTCAACAAAACATATAATCAAGATAACGGTTAGTGTTGTTAAATTTATCAATTAAATGCAATTTAGACGGGTCTGTACTGAGTTTTATCAAAATCGGGGATTTGAAACAGTACATAAACAAGTCTGCTATTTAAGAGATGCAATTAATGTAAATTTATGCTAAGCCATCACAATCATAAGAACCCATATTCTGATATCTGTTACATATATATGTTTGCTGGTTTTCCTAAAATTGCGATAAGAAATCCCTCATATTTGTCCGTTCTTCAAAATTATTCAATACACACAATAACACAAAATTATGAGAACTCGCACCAAATTGTCGTAGGAATATGGCAATACGCTACCACAGAGTAAAATACAAAATGTTCGTTTAAGAACGCACATAAAGCGTCCACAGACAATTGTCAGATCCGCGTCTGTAGTACAACTTAAATGGTACAAACATAACATGCATTTACAAAAGTATATATCCTGTGCCTTTAAATTCGTTTGATTCGTTTCATTAACACAAAAACTAATTGAAACTACTATTATATCTAAGAAATGATCAATAAAACCACCACATACAATTCTGAAAATACACCTTTTATTGATCAAAGTCTAGAAATTATTACTATGGTTACCTTAACTTATTTTCCATCTCATGCCTGAACTTCCTTTTCAGGCATTAAAATAATTATTCTAGTCAATTTAATTAGGCATTGATGGAGAATTTCAGAAAAAGGTATCAAAAGTCAGGTGCTTTGGGACAGGGCAATTGTTTTCCTAGCCCTGCTCCTCCTTTATTTTTCAAAAATTTCCATTTTTTTTTAAATTTCAAATTAACATTAATAACACATGCATACTTTTAGCGCTGAACATTCATTACTATACATAAAGTGTATTTGCTTTTTACTTTCAATTCTCAGGTTACTAATCGATCCACGGCGGTCATTTCTATATTATACAGACTCTCTCTCTCTCTTTAGTTTACTCTGTGACCGCCGTGGATAGTAAACTTGAAAAAGATAGTAGATAGAAAATACACTTTATTCGTAGTATATGTATGTTCAAAGAATACAGAAAAACGCAAACCGGAAATCTAATATGACTTAAAATTTCGCCCAATAACGGAATCAATATCCGGATGCGTTTGTTCTTGTTTTTCTCCCAAAATAACTCAATCTAAATAATCATAAAAATGGATGACAAATGCGACTATGCACTGTACCTAAAGGACACAGAGGCATGATGATTACTTTATTGTGGAAAGAAGAGAAGCGACACACAAAGTGAGGTCTTCTCGTTTAATAGTATAGATATGTCAAAATAATATTTAAAGGATAACACTGCGTGACATGAAGAAATACAAAAAAAACGCAAAAAAAACACCAAGCACAATAAATATACGAATATCTTATATTAATGTACTGAGACCTCATGATGATGGGCTATGATAAAGTGTTCATTTTATATACTCCCATGAGTCAACAACAGGACACCAGGAAACAATAAAACATAAAATGTGCATCAATGCATTAAAAAAAAGTGTCAATACTATAAAAACTCTGTGTTTACCTCCCTCAGTTGTTTTTGTGCTTTTATAAACTTTTAAGTCTTTTTCTGCCATAACAATTCCAATTTGGATGTCTGAAAAAGGAACTATCTAATTCATATGCATACAAATACGGATAAAATATTTGTCAAAATCTTATAAGCCTTGGACATTACATTAACATAATAAAAAAACATATATGTTTATCAAAACAAAGGGACAATATAATAACTTCAAGATTTTGAATAGTGACATAATGAGGTACAATAAGTTACTTTCAAAAAATTAGACAAATAGACAAAATTAAAAGACAAGTAAATGAATAGAAATTTAACATAATTTCAAATTAAAAACTACTGATATACATTTTGTACATGTACCGATTATAAAGAGGTAATACTTCACATTTTGAGCAGGATCTGCTTACCCTTTTGATGCACCTGAGATCAAATCCAAAGTTTGGTGGGGTTCGTGTTTAATAGTATTTTGCTTCCTATGTCGTTTTGTTTACTTTTGTTTGTCTGGTTTTTTTTTAGTCCACGGCGTTGTCAGCATGTGTCGTCTTTGCACATCTCTCTAGTATATTTCGGCCTTCGTTAACTATAGCTTTGCTTTCAATATTACATATTATCAGATCATACAGATTTGTTTTCAACAAATAATTACGAAGTTTTAACATTACCTGCTTCAATTGCTGCCGTGCCTGTGTTAGTTTGTAAACTTGTTTCTTCAACTTTAATTCCTATCTCACTCTCTGTGAAGGAACAAAGTTTTCATCATATGCAATTCAATATGAATAAAAGAAGAAGGCATTAAATATATCATTCAGAATTTTCTCTCTTACAGTACAAATCGTTATAATACTGACATGTCTGACAAGCTCCTTAACAGGACTAAATATACTGCAGGTCAACTGTCTGAGTTTTACCGAACTGCTTCAACCAAAACAGTTATGATTTGTAAACTTGACAATTATTTTAAAATGTTAATAGTCTTACACTCCTGTAGTGTTGTGTTCTTTACCAATATTCAAGTACAGATTAATTGTGTTTGATAGAAAAGAACCCGAAAACACGTGCTGGGACCAAACGTTGATATTGAATTATGATAAATTATTGTCATGAATCCAGGGAGAAGTGTTCTGAAGCATGCTTTTTAGGTGGGAAGTTTGAATATCTTAATTTATACGAACGAGCTTTGTAGAGTAGTACACGGCTATTAACTCTTCTTTAAATCAACATAGTGTTGTCAGTGGAAGAGGTTTATTTAATTGATTATTCTGGAATTGTCACAGTTGTAGCTGATCGCGATCTGACGGGATGATAGGCTGTTAAAGCATATAATATGTCAAACACACAGTCGATTGACAATATAACGAAATAATGGGGCAGTTATAAAATATAACACAGTGAAAGATGGTGTGAAAGTGACAACGGTAGGACTTTTGTGATATTTTCACAAATGAAAACCAATTTGGTGTATTTAATTGATCGGATTATGGTTTGTTCTCGTCGACATCATTCCAAATCACATATTTTCATTTTGGTAGCTGAAATACTGTTTTATTTTCAACATGACTTTAAACGAAAATCATAATGTCATCGGCTCGTTTGACTACCATCCTCTTGAAAACAGAATAGAAATAATACAAATGTATTTTTAACTAACTTTACATGGTAGTTATGATAATAGCTTAACGGGCAAGTTTGTTTTAAACGGTGTAAAATTTACCAAAAAAATGACTTTTGGATTTAGGAATTCGTATATAGTCAATAAACCTTAAATCCTCTGTCGTTGATCATAGTAATGTAATGCAACATAATTTTCTGTTCATCTTTTACAACGCTTATACGTATATGATAAAAAAAGGACCACAAATCAAAAGACCCTAGGTCTGTAATGTGTATAGTTAATGAGTTATATCACTTTACGTTTAATTCTAAATATAGGAGGGGCAATCTATGTCTACGTACCCTTTGAACCAAGGTTAGGACATCTCGCAATTGACAATTTATCAAAAATACGTTGTCGATATCTTGTACGGTTTATAAAACGGTTTACAAGTGAAAATAAGCCAAAATCAAATTTTAGAATATAACCTTGATCTTTGACCTTGACCTCATTTTCATATTTTTGGACCAAGGACCTCAAATAAAGGACCCTAGGCCTCTATCACTTATGGTTTTCCCGTAAAAAATACATTTCACTTATATCAAATACAAAAGGGGAAATAACTCTCATATGGAATCTCCGGATAGCTTCGGTCATAATTAATCAAATCATCCTGAGGATATAACGAGCAATGTGGTAAAATAATTTTGTTGGTTTCTTTTACGGTTACAAAGATTAAGCGATAACAAGACAAACAGTGTTCGGGGAAATAACTCTTATATGGGAAAGTATTCGGTTAAGCAGGGTCGGTATCAAAAGCGTATAAACTGTTCGATATCATATACCAAATATCTACGCGACAACTTGCGAGAAAAAAAAACAGTGAAGGAACAAGATTTGGCGGGAAAAAAATAATCATAACAAAAGCAATTGGTCTTTCCACGGAAAGGTGGAAAGACCTAATAATAATTAGAACAAAATCTAAAGGTCTTTCCACGGAAAGGTTAAAAGACCAAATAAATCATGCATCTTAGACTAAATTGTCGATTAGTTCACATCCAACATAACATAAATTTAGTGTAAAGACGTTTGTGCAATGACTACATACTCGAGTAGACAGATTGTAGATCCATGGAAGTGCATATATGTATAACATTAATATTTAGTTTGCTTTCAATTTTTCTGAAAATAAAACCAACATTAATTCCAATAAAAAATATATTTTAAGATCTAATGATAATGTTGAATTGGTAGTCTGATAGAATATGTTTATTCAAACATTGTTAAAGGATAGATACATTTACCAGGATCACATCTAAACATCCGGGCACGGTAAACAATATCTCCGTAAAAATGAGGATGTGGTATCCTCTATAATGAGGTACAACTTAACTGCATAAACCAAATGTCTATATCAATGGAAGAATTTAAAAAGAAAAATCAAGTAATTTGAAGTAACATTCTCCCTGACTAGTTTACCAGTAAAATATAGATTACGTTTTCTAAAATCAAAAAAGTTACACCATACATGGGCATCGCGAACGAGTTGTGAAATATAAAAACCATAAGATGGTGCCAAAGGAACATCACTTTCCATAAACAGGGAATATAGGGGGAAATGTCCCCTTTGTTGTAATTATTGTGTGTATCACGTGTAAAAGTGAAATATCGAAATCTAGGAAATGACAGTTATGAGCATATACATTGAATTTATTTATAGAAAGTTCCTTTGGGTTTATTTCTGCAGTATATTTAGATTATATTCAATTTGATTATTTAACCAAACAAATATCATCAAAATAACGGCAAGTCTGCTATTAAAAGTGCGTATTTAGTGCAAATTTATGCTAGTGGCAATAACAATGATAAGAACTCATATTATGATATCTGATACATATATATATGCCGGTTTTCCTGAAATAGCAATAATAAATCTCGCATTTTTGTCCATTCTTTAAAAATATTCAATACTGAATGCACACAATAATTTGTGATATCGCATCAAATTGTCGTAGGAGTACTGCAATACTTTACCATAGAGGAAAATATGAAGCGCTCGTTTAATAACACGCGTAATGCGTCCACTGACGAAGTGTCAGATGCGCGTCTGTAAAACTATTTGAAAGGCACAAACATAACACGCGTTTACAAAAGTATATATCATGTGCCTTTAAATTCGTATAATTCGTTTTAATAACACAAAATCAAATTGATTGCAAGTACTAATGTATATAAGAAATGAGATAAGGATTCCTGATACATCCTCCAATTATTGAAAATTTTATACTTTGATCAATAAAACCACCACATAAAATTCGGAAAATACACCTCTTATTGATCAAAGTCTAGAAATTATCATTATGATAACCTTAACTGATTTTCACCCTATGCCTGAAATTTTTTTTGCGGCATTAAGATCATTATTCTAGTCAAAGGACTTGATCATTCACACAACAATTACATAACTTCACAAACCATCAATCCGCAAAGGTATCTCAGCCACAGATATTATCATTGAGTGCCAAATATTAAGGTTTTTATAGCATAACTGTGAGAGATTGTATATCTAAATAAAAACCTTCTATGTTTACCTTTTGTTGCTGCTTGTGCACTTTTTTTAGTTAGCATGCTAATTTCTACAAGTGGAATTCCAATGTCTTCCCCTGTAACGAAAAGTATTTTGTAATGCACAAAAAAGACGAATAAATTATGAAAATGTGTCGAATAGACTAAAAAACTGTATTCACATTGTACACCTATTGGAATTGGAATCCCTGTAAAAAAAATACTTTATTTATGCAATTAAACAGGTGGGAATATAAGTTTAACCATTCCAGTGCAGTATTCGTATAAAATAGTCAAAATATCTAAAACGAAAATGTTAAGCCTTGAATATTACATAGGTGTAAACATATACGTTTAACAAGACAAGGAGACGCAAACTAGTATGGCCAGCATTTAAATGGAGAATACTGAATTTGATTTATTATTTCCAAAAAATCAAGATAAAAGGTCAAGTAAAAAGTCATCATATAAAAACTAAACTGAACTCCCAGTTAAAGCCGGGGTCACAATTCACAACTTTTATAGCCAGCCGTCACAGAACCACTCCCGATTGCATTTGTCAAAAGTAAGATCAAAATTGTGTTTATTGTGGAATGTCACACGATTGCTGTGGTAAAAGCTGACACAATCCACAAAGGTACCTCAGTCAGATAGAGTGCCGTGTATTAACTTTTTTAAATCATAATCGTGATATATTATACATCTTTAGAAAAACTTTCTTAACACTGTTATGAGCTTTCATTTTCGAAATACCAATTTCTTCAAGCGGATTATCAGTTTTCTCTGGAAAGAAATACATTTAGTAATGAATAAATGTTCAATAGCATTTTGAATATCCTTGTTTTTTAATTATACTTTGAATTTTGATAATGAGGTTACAACGTTTACTTTTTGAGAGGATACTTGTTTTTGTCTTTTGCAAGGTATATGTTGTTGTACTATGAACTTAAGGGGACACAAGGCTACATACATATTCAGGGGCATTATTATTTTGAATTTACATTACTATTAATGTGGATTCAGTTATTTTCGTGGGTACTAATTGTAGTGAAATGCGGAAACTTAGCATTTCGTGGATATGAAGGAATGTTTGATACCAGTTCCAATAGCTTAGGTACCAAAAATAATGTATATAATCAAGGTAGGAATTAAGGGTAGTCTGTCAATGTACAAAAATTGTGTTCAATTTTAAATAGTCCGATACGGAAATATTGTCTGTGAAATTAAGGTCCTTCCGATGACGAAACAATATCCGGACGCCTTTATTTTTGTGATCTTCCGAAAATAGCTCAAACAGAATAATCATAAAAGAAGATGACAAATGCGCCTATGCATGGTACCTATAGCATGTATAGGATACAAAAGCATGATTATTAATTTGTCAAGGAAAAAACAGAAGCGACACACAAAATGAGGTCATTTCATTTAATAGTATATATGTTAAAAACACCACTAAAATTACAAAACTGCGTGACATGAATACAGTACAAATAAAGGCAAAAAGACAGAGAACAAAGAAATACACGAATAACTAATATCATACTAATGAGACTTCCGGTGATGATGGGCTATGATAAAGTGCTTATTCTATATCCTCCCATGAGTTTACGACAGCACACCAGGAAACAACAAACGAAATATAACCTGCGCATCGCATGATTTGAAAAAAGTTTTAAAATTATAAAAACTTAAAAATATAAAATTATAAAATGTTTACCTCCTTAAGCTGTTTCTGTACTTTTATTAGCTTTAATGACTTTTTTCTTCATATGAATATCAATTTGGATGCCTATAAAGAAACTATCTTATTAAAATACATTCAAATACAAATCAAATGTTTGTCTTAGAATTATAAGCCTTGGATATTACATAAACATGATCAAGATAAACATATGCGTTTATCGAAACAAAGGGACAATATAATTACGCAAATCGATTGAAAAGCAACTTTGTGAATTACAATAAACTTTATTTCCAAAATTTAGATAAATGGACAAAATTAAAAGACAAGTAAATGGATCAAAACTTAACATAATTTCAAATTAAAAACTCCTGATATACATTTTTTTTTAAATGTATGGATTATGGAGTGATAATTTCTCAACATATCTTTCTGGAGCACCTGAGATAAACTCCAGCTTTTGATGGGGTTCATGTTGATTAGTATTTTGTTTCCTTTGTTTGTTTTTCGTTTGTTTGACTTTTTCATTTTGATGCCAAATCGTTTTCAGCATGTTTTCGTCTTTGAACGTCTCTCTCGTATCTTTCGTCTGTCATTTACCATAGTTTTGTTTTCAATATTAAAAGTGATAAAACCATACTTTGCTTTCAACAAATACTCATGAAGTTGTTACAATACCTGTTTCAATTGCTGCAGTGCCTTTGGTAACTTGTAAACTTGTTTCTTCAACTTGAATTCCTATTTCACTCAATGTAAAGGAACAACGTGTTCATCATATGCAATTGAATATGTATTAAGAGGAAGGCATTTAATATACAAACCATAATTTTCATTCTTACAGAACACGTCAATATTATACTGACTGACAAGTACTTAACAGTACTGAATTTAATGCAAGTGAAATATCATTATCATACCGAACTGACCACAACCAAAACAGTTTTAAGATGTAAACATGACAATCATTTTATAATAATACTAGTCTTACTATCTTGTTTCCGTGAGTTCCTTACCGATATTCTACTAATTGTGTTTAACAGGGAAAACCCCCCAAAAAATCACTTGCATCATGTTTTGATTTGAGCTATGACAAATTATTAACTCAAGTAAGAATGGTTTAAAGTCATGTTTGTTAGGTGGGAAATTTTGTATATTTAGAATTTGTATCAACAAACTGTGTACATTGGTATACGACTATTTTCTCTTTTGAATTACCTAAATGATTTTGTCAATTGAAAAGATTTTGGCTGATTAATTATTGTGGACGTCTCAATTATCATTGATGAATTAATGGGACATATATAAATGTTCGTGTATCCAAGTTTGACATAAGGAAATCTAAAGTAAAAGATACAACCGTTTATTTTTTTACAGAGTCAAACCAATTTGACGTATTAAGTCAATCTGTGTATGATCGAATATATCTTTTTTTTTCTATTTGTGAAATGTTCGTTTGAGGAAGTTCACTTGTCATGTTTTGGGATTTTTGTCGGATTTTCAGAATCCTCTGGTTTTATCCATTCGAATGCCTTGAAAATTTACCTATTGACCCCCATTTTTCATTTTATAAATCTTTTACTTGTATGATGATCAGCCAACTGTAAAAGTCTTATAAAATTTTAATTATTTTTAATAGTTTTTTAGAACTTAAACTTGTTAATGATAAAGCTATGAAAGTCAAGAGAGAATATTTTCCCGCCAAAATTTCAATGGCTAGTATCTCGAAAACAAGCACATTGACCAATATACTTTTTTTTGCTCTTTTGATTCCATTACTAATCCCCTATCAATATATACTTAGTGTTTTGAAAAGTTCCTTATTTTAAAACTGAGTAGTGAACTCCCTTAAATACAGATTTTTTATATGTATTCCGACTTGATGGATAGAGCAGTACTTCTAAACATCTCAATTGGTGTAAAATAGACAAAATTATTAACATTCATGAATATGTCAATAAACGAGTGGTCATTTAAAGAGGTTTAATCTCTGTGACGATTTGTAACAGGTGTGAAACATTTCGAATTAACTGCACTTTTATTTTCATACTGCAACTAGTTGTATTTCTTTCCTTAATATAGTAACATAGCTATATTTTGTATAATGTCAATGTTATCATGGAACACTTTCTCCATAATCAGGGGGTAATTAAGGGTTGAAAAAAAGTTTTACAATTGTGTTACGATTTAAAAAGCTATCAATTTAAGTTGCAGTATAAAAACAATATTAGGTCAATGTCAGAAAAATACAAACTTTTTGTATTCAGCGCAAAACGGGGGAAAAACTCAGTAGGACCGAACCTTCCTCAGTTTCCCAGCCTCATAAAAAAGGGTTTATGTTTTTCTTTCATTGACCTAATATTTTATATATATATTGTTGAAACGTAGGTTTTGTCACGTTGGCCGAAATTACGATGAATCGAAATACCTATTTCAACAAAGAGACAAAGAAACCCGTGTTGAATTGAAGACAACTAAAGTCAGCAGTTCGTTGCAGATCGTCTATTAAAATATACAATTGGTTAGAGGTATAGGGGGAGGGTTGAGATCTCACAAACATGTTTAACCCCGCCGCATTTTTGCGCCTGTCCCAAGTCAGGAGCCTCTGGCCTTTGTTAGTCTTGTATTATTTTAATTTTAGTTTCTTGTGTACAATTTGGAAATTAGTATGGCGTTCATTATCACTGGACTAGTATATATTTGTTTAGAGGCCAGCTGAAGGACGCCTCCGGGTGCGAGAATTTCTCGCTACATTGAAGACCTGTTGGTGACCCTCTGCTGTTGTTTTTTATTTGGTCGGGTTGTTGTCTCTTTGACACATTCCCCATTTCCATTCTCAATTTTAACTATTAGTAGATAACTATAAGTATGCTAAATTATCTTTATGAAAAAGTCGCGTATTGTTAAAAATACATTTTGAGTGAAGTTGACAGTGACCATTAATGTCTGGAAATCACAAAATACACCGATATGTAATTAAAATGTCTTAATCTTTTAGTCATACTATTATATCAAAAAAGTTGAGTGGATCACTTTTACAAAGCTTATACGTAGGTTCCTAAGCAGAAACAAAGGATGCTTGCTTATCAGCTAAAAAAGAACTGTTTTTCACAACACTGTTATAAATTGATAGAAAATATTAATATCTGAACTCACAAGTCTGAAAAAATAACGTATTTATAACTATGTTTTTATGCCCCACCTAGGATAGTAGAGGGGCATTATGTTTTCTGGTCTGTGGCTCCGTTCGTTCGTTCGTCCGTCCGTTCGTTCGTTCGTTCGTCCCGCTTCAGGTTAAAGTTTTTGGTCAAGGCAGTTTTTGATGAAATTGAAGTCCAATCAACTTGAAACTTAGTACACATGTTCCCTATAGTATAATCTTTCTAATTTTAATGCCAAATAAGATATTTACCCAATTTCAAAGTCCATAAAACATGGAAAATGATAGTGCGAGTGGGGCATCCGTGTACTTTGGACACATTCTTGTTTAGAAATTATTTTGCAGTTGACAGTTTTGAGGGAAATAGTTTTCGCTAGACTTTAAATAAATTTAACATTGACACTTTGTTTAAAAAAAAAAACAAGATGAAATATCAATTATTTAATAAGACATAATACTATAGCTGTATAAACAGTATGACATAACATTGTAAAAACGGTAAGGGTAAGCGGGCCAGAATTTTATTGGCAATACATAGATAACACTAGTAGTGCGGTGACTGAAGGCAGATGTTTTGGAATTTAATCTCCCCACCGAACACACACCTACATAATATATCATTGGAAAGAGGAAATCGTGTACTATAATAATATGCCTGTCGTCAGGACTTGATATTGTCACATTTTTTTAAATTGAGGTCAAAGGTCATATGTAAAAATTTGTGAAAATTTGGGTAGGTTTCAATTTTGACATTTTTTTCTATTTCCAAACTCTACCTAAATACAAATGATACTGTTTTGGCTTAAGTAATGTTTGTTATTATACATAAACCTTAATCAATGAGATTTTTTTAACAAAACAAATCCTAAAACGACGTTATATAAACAAAACTTCAAAAATCAAGTTTTCAACCTATAAAATGTTAAGAGCACCTTAACCTTATGAAAAATATCAATTTTAGGTAAAAATCAAGTGTCAAGCAGGACAATACTTTAAAATCATTTTTTAAACTATCATATTGTGTGAGGTATCAAACCAAAGCCATAGAACACTACAGTCAAGTATGACCTCAAATTGAATTTGCGGATACTTCAGGTTTTTAATAGACTACTCCTTGCTTTTTTTTTTCACAATTATTACTGCTACCATAGTATTATCTTTTGTTGTGTATTTAACTCTGGTTAATATCTATTACATTATAGGTTTTGTAACTTTATCCCCCCTTTTTTCCCTTGCAACGTACCACAAACTTCAAAAGTATTCCATATAAAAAAAGAAGATGTGATATGTTTGCAAATGAGACAACTCTCCAAATGAGACCAAATGAGACACAAAACAATTATAGGTCCCGTACGGGTTTCAACAATGACTAAAAGTCATACTGCAAAGTCTTCAATTCCCGAAACGAATAATGTAAAACAAACAAAAAATCTAACGGCCTGATTAATGTACAAAATAAATAATAAAGGAACTAATATAGTATATAGAAACAAACGACAAAAAATGCATTACCGTCTCGTAACTTAAAACTGACACATACAGATAGGGGCGGGTTTAACTTTTTTAAGGGCACGCCAACAATCCCCTAACATCGGGACTGGATTCGTGTGTACCAGTGCAACAAGCTTTATAATCAACCATTATCGCCATCATGTTCATTTTCATCAACTGTCACAATAACAATAACGGTACCATTTTTTCTGCACCAGATGCGCATTTCGACAATACATGTCTCTTCAATGATGCTCGTGGCCAAAATATGTGAAATCCAAAGCTTATATTAAAGATGAAGAGCTATAATCCAAAAGTTCCAAAAAGTATAGCCAAATCCGTGAAATGAATCAGAGCTTTGCATGAGGGAGATACATTCCTTAATTTATAATGATTTCTAACATTTCGACATGTTTTAATATTTCTACACATTTCACTCATGGCCACATGTCTGCACATGAAAGGTTCTGTTCAAAGCAAACACGTTATTTTGAGTTTTTTTTACAAGTACAGACAAGGTATTGTAGGAAGTCCGAAGACATTTGTTCCTAAAAAATACCAGCTTCAAACCATCCCTATCAATTCATCCAAGATTTAACAGAGATCTATAAGGGGGTTTAGGAAGGTGTGATGACATCCATATGCTTGTCTGCAAAGATGCTGGGGAAACATCATACGAGAAGTACACACTATCTTGAATTCGCTCAATTTCATAGTTGGCAACACATTAGATAGCGTCGCACTTTAATTTAAGAAGCATAAAATCCATTGGCATTCAATGTTTCAACAAGGTGTTTTGAACCAAACTCACGGTACATTTGTAAAGCAAATCCTAAATGAAAAGGAGTAAAACAAAAATGATTGCCTCAACAATTGCTTAGCATTTCCACAATTTCTCTGGTGCCATTTCCTCAGAATAGTCTTGGCTGTATGCAGTTTCATTGAGTAACCATAGAATGAATTGCAATAAATACGAAGGCATTTACTGAATTAAGAAGGAAGAAACAATTCATCCAAAGTTGGGTAGTCTTCTTTAGAGTTTCGATGTCTTTTCTAAGTAAACTTGCAGCGGAATTAAATATCTGTCCGTTTTGTGTGTCTATTACAGTTGACATTGAGATTTTGAGGTAAATTTTCAATTGACTAGAAGCTTATATGGCATCTAAAATAGTTAATTTGCTACTAAATAATATGTTATATTTGCCTTGAACTTGTTAAAGTTGTTTGACAATAGCCAAAATAGAATTAGTAAAAGCAGTATCGTGTTCTAAAATATCTGCTTCCACGGGTTTGGATTTATTTTTTTTCGTTTGTAGCAAATATTTTGTAATGCAACCAAAATGACAGAGTGCTTGAAGTTTAAAAGATGGACGGGAAACTATTTCAACTTTAACTTTATCTTACACGGATAAAACATTTTTAATGCGCTCATCTGATTCAAACTTGAGTAATTTTGTTATCTTTCTAAAATGTTTTGTTGCAACAAAATATACAAGCGCTCCAGATGAACGACTGCATTCTAGAACGTGTACACTGAATACCCGAAACTGAGGGACAACAGTCAGATAATTGTATGTCGTCAAACTTCCTGCACGGAGTTCTACAAATTAACAGCTATCGCATGAAACATCTTGATGTTCCCCTCATCCAATCTTTTATGCAATGCAGATACAAAAGTCGACTTCCCTAAACTGGTAAATTGACTCAAAATTTCAAACGAGGTTTTTTTAGGATATTTTTTATTCACTGCATAAAATTTAACGACTTTTGTCTGTTCTTTGGACTTAATCGAGCAAGTTGCAAAGGACTTGACATATCACGGAATATTTACTGAAACTATCCGTCAATTATTTTGGTTTTACAATAAGACTTTTCTGACAAAGTATATTTGATGTTTTATAACGAAAAAACATAGAATATAAACATATACAAACAAAGTATGTGGCATATATCAGTGCACTTTGGTTGAAAATATGTGTATATAATAGCGAAAAGGTAGTAATTTCATATATCATTTGAGAGCAAATTATTGACTAATACACAAAATGGGACGGAAGGCAAGTGATTGAGTTCCGTGTTGAAAATGAAGATTTTTACTCCATTCTTTTTCCATTGATTTCTTAAGGTTTTTTTCATATTTTGGTTCCGAAATTTTTATCACTTATTAGTTTTATTAAATACTATATGCTTAAAATATTATGGGATAATTTTTATTACTACTATGAAGAAGAAACTAAAGTTTGAGTCTGAATTTGTAATTAAAATTACCTCAATTCTCAATAATGTAAAAAAAAACTCAAAATAACGTGTTTGCTTTGAACAGAACCTTTCATGTGCAGACATGTGGCCATGAGTGAAATGTGTAGAAATATTAAAACATGTCGAAATGTTAGAAATTATTATAAATTAAGGAATGTATCTCCCTCATGCAAAGCTCTGATTCATTTCACGGATTTGGCTATACTTTTTGGAACTTTTGAATTATAGCTCTTCATCTTTAATATAAGCTTTGGATTTCACATATTTTGGCCACGAGCATCATTGAAGAGACATGTATTGTCGAAATGCGCATCTGGTGCAGAAAAAATGGTACCGTTATTGTTATTGTGACAGTTGATGAAAATGAACATGATGGCGATAATGTTGATTTGGTATAAAGCTTGTTGCACTGGTACACACGAATCCAGTCCCGAGGTTAGGGGATTGTTGGCGTGCCCTTAAAAAAGTTAAACCCGCCCCTATCTGTATGTGTCAGTTTTAAGTTACGAGACGGTAATGCATTTTTTGTCGTTTGTTTCTATATACTATATTAGTTCCTTTATTATTTATTTTGTACATTAATCAGGCCGTTAGATTTTTTGTTTGTTTTACATTATTCGTTTCGGGAATTGAAGACTTTGCAGTATGACTTTTAGTCATTGTTGAAACCCGTACGGGACCTATAATTGTTTTGTGTCTCATTTGGTCTCATTTGGAGAGTTGTCTCATTTGCAAACTTATCACATCTTCTTTTTTTATATGGAATACTTTTGAAGTTTGTGGTACGTTGCAAGGGAAAAAAGGGGGGATAAAGTTACAAAACCTATAATGTAATAGATATTAACCAGAGTTAAATACACAACAAAAGATAATACTATGGTAGCAGTAATAATTGTGAAAAAAAAAGCAAGGAGTAGTCTATTAAAAACCTGAAGTATCCGCAAATTCAATTTGAGGTCATACTTGACTGTAGTGTTCTATGGCTTTGGTTTGATACCTCACACAATATGATAGTTTAAAAAATGATTTTAAAGTATTGTCCTGCTTGACACTTGATTTTTACCTAAAATTGATATTTTTCATAAGGTTAAGGTGCTCTTAACATTTTATAGGTTGAAAACTTGATTTTTGAAGTTTTGTTTATATAACGTCGTTTTAGGATTTGTTTTGTTAAAAAAATCTCATTGATTAAGGTTTATGTATAATAACAAACATTACTTAAGCCAAAACAGTATCATTTGTATTTAGGTAGAGTTTGGAAATAGAAAAAAATGTCAAAATTGAAACCTACCCAAATTTTCACAAATTTTTACATATGACCTTTGACCTCAATTTAAAAAAATGTGACAATATCAAGTCCTGACGACAGGCATATTATTATAGTACACGATTTCCTCTTTCCAATGATATATTATGTAGGTGTGTGTTCGGTGGGGAGATTAAATTCCAAAACATCTGCCTTCAGTCACCGCACTACTAGTGTTATCTATGTATTGCCAATAAAATTCTGGCCCGCTTACCCTTACCGTTTTTACAATGTTATGTCATACTGTTTATACAGCTATAGTATTATGTCTTATTAAATAATTGATATTTCATCTTGTTTTTTTTTTTAAACAAAATGTCAATGTTAAATTTATTTAAAGTCTAGCGAAAACTATTTCCCTCAAAACTGTCAACTGCAAAATAATTTCTAAACAAGAATGTGTCCAAAGTACACGGATGCCCAACTCGCACTATCATTTTCCATGTTTTATGGACTTTGAAATTGGGTAAATATCTTATTTGGCATTAAAATTAGAAAGATTATACTATAGGGAACATGTGTACTAAGTTTCAAGTTGATTGGACTTCAATTTCATCAAAAACTGCCTTGACCAAAAACTTTAACCTGAAGCGGGACGAACGAACGAACGAACGGACGGACGAACGAACGAACGGAGCCACAGACCAGAAAACATAATGCCCCTCTACTATCCTAGGTGGGGCATAAAAACATAGTTATAAATACGTTATTTTTTCAAACTTGTGAGTTCAGATATTAATATTTTCTATCAATTTATAACAGTGTTGTGAAAAACAGTTCTTTTTTAGCTGATAAGCAAGCATCCTTTGTTTCTGCTTAGGAACCTACGTATAAGCTTTGTAAAAGTGATCCACTCAACTTTTTTGATATAATAGTATGACTAAAAGATTAAGACATTTTAATTACATATCGGTGTATTTTGTGATTTCCAGACATTAATGGTCACTGTCAACTTCACTCAAAATGTATTTTTAACAATACGCGACTTTTTCATAAAGATAATTTAGCATACTTATAGTTATCTACTAATAGTTAAAATTGAGAATGGAAATGGGGAATGTGTCAAAGAGACAACAACCCGACCAAATAAAAAACAACAGCAGAGGGTCACCAACAGGTCTTCAATGTAGCGAGAAATTCTCGCACCCGGAGGCGTCCTTCAGCTGGCCTCTAAACAAATATATACTAGTCCAGTGATAATGAACGCCATACTAATTTCCAAATTGTACACAAGAAACTAAAATTAAAATAATACAAGACTAACAAAGGCCAGAGGCTCCTGACTTGGGACAGGCGCAAAAATGCGGCGGGGTTAAACATGTTTGTGAGATCTCAACCCTCCCCCTATACCTCTAACCAATTGTATATTTTAATAGACGATCTGCAACGAACTGCTGACTTTAGTTGTCTTCAATTCAACACGGGTTTCTTTGTCTCTTTGTTGAAATAGGTATTTCGATTCATCGTAATTTCGGCCAACGTGACAAAACCTACGTTTCAACAATATATATATAAAATATTAGGTCAATGAAAGAAAAACATAAACCCTTTTTTATGAGGCTGGGAAACTGAGGAAGGTTCGGTCCTACTGAGTTTTTCCCCAGTTTTGCGCTGAATACAAAAAGTTTGTATTTTTCTGACATTGACCTAATATTGTTTTTATACTGCAACTTAAATTGATAGCTTTTTAAATCGTAACACAATTGTAAAACTTATTTTCAACCCTTAATTACCCCCTGATTATGGAGAAAGTGTTCCATGATAACATTGACATTATACAAAATATAGCTATGTTACTATATTAAGGAAAGAAATACAACTAGTTGCAGTATGAAAATAAAAGTGCAGTTAATTCGAAATGTTTCACACCTGTTACAAATCGTCACAGAGATTAAACCTCTTTAAATGACCACTCGTTTATTGACATATTCATGAATGTTAATAATTTTGTCTATTTTACACCAATTGAGATGTTTAGAAGTACTGCTCTATCCATCAAGTCGGAATACATATAAAAAATCTGTATTTAAGGGAGTTCACTACTCAGTTTTAAAATAAGGAACTTTTCAAAACACTAAGTATATATTGATAGGGGATTAGTAATGGAATCAAAAGAGCAAAAAAAAGTATATTGGTCAATGTGCTTGTTTTCGAGATACTAGCCATTGAAATTTTGGCGGGAAAATATTCTCTCTTGACTTTCATAGCTTTATCATTAACAAGTTTAAGTTCTAAAAAACTATTAAAAAATAATTAAAATTTTATAAGACTTTTACAGTTGGCTGATCATCATACAAGTAAAAGATTTATAAAATGAAAAATGGGGGTCAATAGGTAAATTTTCAAGGCATTCGAATGGATAAAACCAGAGGATTCTGAAAATCTGACAAAAATCCCAAAACATGACAAGTGAACTTCCTCAAACGAACATTTCACAAATAGAAAAAAAAAAATATATTCGATCATACACAGATTGACTTAATACGTCAAATTGGTTTGACTCTGTAAAAAAATAAACGGTTGTATCTTTTACTTTAGATTTCCTTATGTCAAACTTGGATACACGAACATTTATATATGTCCCATTAATTCATCAATGATAATTGAGACGTCCACAATAATTAATCAGCCTAAATCTTTTCAATTGACAAAATCATTTAGGTAATTCAAAAGAGAAAATAGTCGTATACCAATGTACACAGTTTGTTGATACAAATTCTAAATATACAAAATTTCCCACCTAACAAACATGACTTTAAACCATTCTTACTTGAGTTAATAATTTGTCATAGCTCAAATCAAAACATGATGCAAGTAATTTTTTAGGGGTTTTCCCTGTTAAACACAATTAGTAGAATATCGGTAAGGAACTCACGGAAACAAGATAGTAAGACTAGTATTATTATAAAATGATTGTCATGTTTACATCTTAAAACTGTTTTGGTTGTGGTCAGTTCGGTATGATAATGATATTTCACTTGCATTAAATTCAGTACTGTTAAGTACTTGTCAGTCAGTATAATATTGACGTGTTCTGTAAGAATGAAAATTATGGTTTGTATATTAAATGCCTTCCTCTTAATACATATTCAATTGCATATGATGAACACGTTGTTCCTTTACATTGAGTGAAATAGGAATTCAAGTTGAAGAAACAAGTTTACAAGTTACCAAAGGCACTGCAGCAATTGAAACAGGTATTGTAACAACTTCATGAGTATTTGTTGAAAGCAAAGTATGGTTTTATTACTTTTAATATTGAAAACAAAACTATGGTAAATGACAGACGAAAGATACGAGAGAGACGTTCAAAGACGAAAACATGCTGAAAACGATTTGGCATCAAAATGAAAAAGTCAAACAAACGAAAAACAAACAAAGGAAACAAAATACTAATCAACATGAACCCCATCAAAAGCTGGAGTTTATCTCAGGTGCTCCAGAAAGATAAGCAGATCCTGCGCAACATGTTGAGAAATTATCACTCCATAATCCATACATTTAAAAAAAAATGTATATCAGGAGTTTTTAATTTGAAATTATGTTAAGTTTTGATCCATTTACTTGTCTTTTAATTTTGTCCATTTATCTAAATTTTGGAAATAAAGTTTATTGTAATTCACAAAGTTGCTTTTCAATCGATTTGCGTAATTATATTGTCCCTCTGTTTCGATAAACGCATATGTTTATCTTGATCATGTTTATGTAATATCCAAGGCTTATAATTCTAAGACAAACATTTGATTTGTATTTGAATGTATTTTAATAAGATAGTTTCTTTATAGGCATCCAAATTGATATTCATATGAAGAAAAAAGTCATTAAAGCTAATAAAAGTACAGAAACAGCTTAAGGAGGTAAACATTTTATAATTTTATATTTTTAAGTTTTTATAATTTTAAAACTTTTTTCAAATCATGCGATGCGCAGGTTATATTTCGTTTGTTGTTTCCTGGTGTGCTGTCGTAAACTCATGGGAGAATATAGAATAAGCACTTTATCATAGCTCATCATCACCGGAAGTCTCATTAGTATGATATTAGTTATTTGTGTATTTCTCTGTTCTCTGTCTTTTTGCCTTTATTTGTACTGTATTCATGTCACGCAGTTTTGTAATTTTAGTGGTGTTTTTAACATATATACTATTAAATGAAATGACCTCATTTTGTGTGTCGCTTCTGTTTTTTCCTTGACAAATTAATAATCATGCTTTTGTATCCTATACATGCTATAGGTACCATGCATAGGCGCATTTGTCATCTTCTTTTATGATTATTCTGTTTGAGCTATTTTCGGAAGATCACAAAAATAAAGGCGTCCGGATATTGTTTCGTCATCGGAAGGACCTTAATTTCACAGACAATATTTCCGTATCGGACTATTTAAAATTGAACACAATTTTTGTACATTGACAGACTACCCTTAATTCCTACCTTGATTATATACATTATTTTTGGTACCTAAGCTATTGGAACTGGTATCAAACATTCCTTCATATCCACGAAATGCTAAGTTTCCGCATTTCACTACAATTAGTACCCACGAAAATAACTGAATCCACATTAATAGTAATGTAAATTCAAAATAATAATGCCCCTGAATATGTATGTAGCCTTGTGTCCCCTTAAGTTCATAGTACAACAACATATACCTTGCAAAAGACAAAAACAAGTATCCTCTCAAAAAGTAAACGTTGTAACCTCATTATCAAAATTCAAAGTATAATTAAAAAACAAGGATATTCAAAATGCTATTGAACATTTATTCATTACTAAATATATTTCTTTCCAGAGAAAACTGATAATCCGCTTGAAGAAATTGGTATTTCGAAAATGAAAGCTCATAACAGTGTTAAGAAAGTTTTTCTAAAGATGTATAATATATCACGATTATGATTTAAAAAAGTTAATACACGGCACTCTATCTGACTGAGGTACCTTTGTGGATTGTGTCAGCTTTTACCACAGCAATCGTGTGACATTCCACAATAAACACAATTTTGATCTTACTTTTGACAAATGCAATCGGGAGTGGTTCTGTGACGGCTGGCTATAAAAGTTGTGAATTGTGACCCCGGCTTTAACTGGGAGTTCAGTTTAGTTTTTATATGATGACTTTTTACTTGACCTTTTATCTTGATTTTTTGGAAATAATAAATTAAATTCAGTATTCTCCATTTAAATGCTGGCCATACTAGTTTGTCTTGTCTTGTTAAACGTATATGTTTACACCTATGTAATATTCAAGGCTTAACATTTTCGTTTTAGATATTTTGACTATTTTATACGAATACTGCACTGGAATGGTTAAACTTATATTCCCACCTGTTTAATTGCATAAATAAAGTATTTTTTTTACAGGGATTCAAATTCCAATAGGTGGACAATGTGAATACAGTTTTTTGGTCTATTCAACACATTTTCATAATTTATTCGTCTTTTTTGTGCATTACAAAATACTTTTCGTTACAGGGGAAGACATTGGAATTCCACTTGTAGAAATTAGCATGCTAACTAAAAAAAGTGCACAAGCAGCAACAAAAGGTAAACATAGAAGGTTTTTATTTAGATATACTATCTCTCACAGTTATGCTATAAAAACCTTAATATTTGGCACTCAATGATAACATCTGTGGCTGAGATACCTTTGCGGATTGATGGTTTGTGAAGTTATGTAATTGTTGTGTGAATGATCAAGTCTTTTGACTAGAATAATGGTCTTAATGCCGCAAAAAGAATTTCAGGCATAGGGTGAAAATCAGTTAAGGTTATCATAATGATAATTTCTAGACTTTGATCAATAAGAGGTGTATTTTCCGAATTTTATGTGGTGGTTTTATTGATCAAAGTATAAAATTTTCAATAATTGGAGGATGTATCAGGAATCCTTATCTCATTTCTTATATACATTAGTACTTGCAATCAATTTGATTTTGTGTTATTAAAACGAATTATACGAATTTAAAGGCACATGATATATACTTTTGTAAACGCGTGTTATGTTTGTGCCTTTCAAATAGTTTTACAGACGCGCATCTGACACTTCGTCAGTGGACGCATTACGCGTGTTATTAAACGAGCGCTTCATATTTTCCTCTATGGTAAAGTATTGCAGTACTCCTACGACAATTTGATGCGATATCACAAATTATTGTGTGCATTCAGTATTGAATATTTTTAAAGAATGGACAAAAATGCGAGATTTATTATTGCTATTTCAGGAAAACCGGCATATATATATGTATCAGATATCATAATATGAGTTCTTATCATTGTTATTGCCACTAGCATAAATTTGCACTAAATACGCACTTTTAATAGCAGACTTGCCGTTATTTTGATGATATTTGTTTGGTTAAATAATCAAATTGAATATAATCTAAATATACTGCAGAAATAAACCCAAAGGAACTTTCTATAAATAAATTCAATGTATATGCTCATAACTGTCATTTCCTAGATTTCGATATTTCACTTTTACACGAGATACACACAATAATTACAACAAAGGGGACATTTCCCCCTATATTCCCTGTTTATGGAAAGTGATGTTCCTTTGGCACCATCTTATGGTTTTTATATTTCACAACTCGTTCGCGATGCCCATGTATGGTGTAACTTTTTTGATTTTAGAAAACGTAATCTATATTTTACTGGTAAACTAGTCAGGGAGAATGTTACTTCAAATTACTTGATTTTTCTTTTTAAATTCTTCCATTGATATAGACATTTGGTTTATGCAGTTAAGTTGTACCTCATTATAGAGGATACCACATCCTCATTTTTACGGAGATATTGTTTACCGTGCCCGGATGTTTAGATGTGATCCTGGTAAATGTATCTATCCTTTAACAATGTTTGAATAAACATATTCTATCAGACTACCAATTCAACATTATCATTAGATCTTAAAATATATTTTTTATTGGAATTAATGTTGGTTTTATTTTCAGAAAAATTGAAAGCAAACTAAATATTAATGTTATACATATATGCACTTCCATGGATCTACAATCTGTCTACTCGAGTATGTAGTCATTGCACAAACGTCTTTACACTAAATTTATGTTATGTTGGATGTGAACTAATCGACAATTTAGTCTAAGATGCATGATTTATTTGGTCTTTTAACCTTTCCGTGGAAAGACCTTTAGATTTTGTTCTAATTATTATTAGGTCTTTCCACCTTTCCGTGGAAAGACCAATTGCTTTTGTTATGATTATTTTTTTTCCCGCCAAATCTTGTTCCTTCACTGTTTTTTTTTCTCGCAAGTTGTCGCGTAGATATTTGGTATATGATATCGAACAGTTTATACGCTTTTGATACCGACCCTGCTTAACCGAATACTTTCCCATATAAGAGTTATTTCCCCGAACACTGTTTGTCTTGTTATCGCTTAATCTTTGTTACCGTAAAAGAAACCAACAAAATTATTTTACCACATTGCTCGTTATATCCTTAGGATGATTTGATTAATTATGACCGAAGCTATCCGGAGATTCCATATGAGAGTTATTTCCCCTTTTGTATTTGATATAAGTGAAATGTATTTTTTACGGGAAAACCATAAGTGATAGAGGCCTAGGGTCCTTTATTTGAGGTCCTTGGTCCAAAAATATGAAAATGAGGTCAAGGTCAAAGATCAAGGTTATATTCTAAAATTTGATTTTGGCTTATTTTCACTTGTAAACCGTTTTATAAACCGTACAAGATATCGACAACGTATTTTTGATAAATTGTCAATTGCGAGATGTCCTAACCTTGGTTCAAAGGGTACGTAGACATAGATTGTCCCTCCTATATTTAGAATTAAACGTAAAGTGATATAACTCATTAACTATACACATTACAGACCTAGGGTCTTTTGATTTGTGGTCCTTTTTTTTATCATATACGTATAAGCGTTGTAAAAGATGAACAGAAAATTATGTTGCATTACATTACTATGATCAACGACAGAGGATTTAAGGTTTATTGACTATATACGAATTCCTAAATCCAAAAGTCATTTTTTTGGTAAATTTTACACCGTTTAAAACAAACTTGCCCGTTAAGCTATTATCATAACTACCATGTAAAGTTAGTTAAAAATACATTTGTATTATTTCTATTCTGTTTTCAAGAGGATGGTAGTCAAACGAGCCGATGACATTATGATTTTCGTTTAAAGTCATGTTGAACATAAAACAGTATTTCAGCTACCAAAATGAAAATATGTGATTTGGAATGATGTCGACGAGAACAAACCATAATCCGATCAATTAAATACACCAAATTGGTTTTCATTTGTGAAAATATCACAAAAGTCCTGCCGTTGCCACTTTCACACCATCTTTCACTGTGTTATATTTTATAACTGCCCCATTATTTCGTTATACTGTCAATCGACTGTGTGTTTGACATATTATATGCTTTAACAGCCTATCATCCTGTCAGATCGCGATCAGCTACAACTGTGACAATTCCAGAATAATCAATTAAATAAACCTCTTCCACTGACAACACTATGTTGATTTAAAGAAGAGTTAATAGCCGTGTACTACTCTACAAAGCTCGTTCGTATAAATTAAGATATTCAAACTTCCCACCTAAAAAGCATGCTTCAGAACACTTCTCCCTGGATTCATGACAATAATTTATCATAATTCAATATCAACGTTTGGTCCCAGCACATGTTTTCGGGTTCTTTTCTATCAAACACAATTAATCTGTACTTGAATATTGGTAAAGAACACAACACTACAGGAGTTTAAGACTATTAACATTTTAAAATAATTGTCAAGTTTACAAATCATAACTGTTTTGGTGGAAGCAGTTCGGTAAAACTCGGACAGTTGACCTGCAGTATATTTAGTCCTGTTAAGGAGCTTGTCAGACATGTCAGTATTATAACGATTTGTACTGTAAGAGAGAAAATTCTGAATGATATATTTAATGCCTTCTTCTTTTATTCATATTGAATTGCATATGATGAAAACTTTGTTCCTTCACAGAGAGTGAGATAGGAATTAAAGTTGAAGAAACAAGTTTACAAACTAACACAGGCACGGCAGCAATTGAAGCAGGTAATGTTAAAACTTCGTAATTATTTGTTGAAAACAAATCTGTATGATCTGATAATATGTAATATTGAAAGCAAAGCTATAGTTAACGAAGGCCGAAATATACTAGAGAGATGTGCAAAGACGACACATGCTGACAACGCCGTGGACTAAAAAAAAACCAGACAAACAAAAGTAAACAAAACGACATAGGAAGCAAAATACTATTAAACACGAACCCCACCAAACTTTGGATTTGATCTCAGGTGCATCAAAAGGGTAAGCAGATCCTGCTCAAAATGTGAAGTATTACCTCTTCATAATCGGTACATGTACAAAATGTATATCAGTAGTTTTTAATTTGAAATTATGTTAAATTTCTATTCATTTACTTGTCTTTTAATTTTGTCTATTTGTCTAATTTTTTGAAAGTAACTTATTGTACCTCATTATGTCACTATTCAAAATCTTGAAGTTATTATATTGTCCCTTTGTTTTGATAAACATATATGTTTTTTTATTATGTTAATGTAATGTCCAAGGCTTATAAGATTTTGACAAATATTTTATCCGTATTTGTATGCATATGAATTAGATAGTTCCTTTTTCAGACATCCAAATTGGAATTGTTATGGCAGAAAAAGAATTAAAAGTTTATAAAAGCACAAAAACAACTGAGGGAGGTAAACACAGAGTTTTTATAGTATTGACACTTTTTTTTAATGCATTGATGCACATTTTATGTTTTATTGTTTCCTGGTGTCCTGTTGTTGACTCATGGGAGTATATAAAATGAACACTTTATCATAGCCCATCATCATGAGGTCTCAGTACATTAATATAAGATATTCGTATATTTATTGTGCTTGGTGTTTTTTTGCGTTTTTTTTTGTATTTCTTCATGTCACGCAGTGTTATCCTTTAAATATTATTTTGACATATCTATACTATTAAACGAGAAGACCTCACTTTGTGTGTCGCTTCTCTTCTTTCCACAATAAAGTAATCATCATGCCTCTGTGTCCTTTAGGTACAGTGCATAGTCGCATTTGTCATCCATTTTTATGATTATTTAGATTGAGTTATTTTGGGAGAAAAACAAGAACAAACGCATCCGGATATTGATTCCGTTATTGGGCGAAATTTTAAGTCATATTAGATTTCCGGTTTGCGTTTTTCTGTATTCTTTGAACATACACATACTACGAATAAAGTGTATTTTCTATCTACTATCTTTTTCAAGTTTACTATCCACGGCGGTCACAGAGTAAACTAAAGAGAGAGAGAGAGTCTGTATAATATAGAAATGACCGCCGTGGATCGATTAGTAACCTGAGAATTGAAAGTAAAAAGCAAATACACTTTATTTATAGTAATGAATGTTCAGCGCTAAAAGTATGTATGTGTTATTAATGTTAATAGAAATTTAAAAAAAAATGGAAATTTTTGAAAAATAAAGGAGGAGCAGGGCTAGGAAAACAATTGCCCTGTCCCAAAGCACCTGACTTTTGATACCTTTTTCTGAAATTCTCCATCAATGCCTAATTAAATTGACTAGAATAATTATTTTAATGCCTGAAAAGGAAGTTCAGGCATGAGATGGAAAATAAGTTAAGGTAACCATAGTAAAAAACGTCATGATGACATCGAGTTGGAATCAGAATATTTATCGATACACATTTTTTTATCGTTTTATTTTGGTCAAGTTGTTGTCTGTCATCTTCGACGAATAATTGATTTTGGTATGCTACGTACATCTGAAGTATTTATAGTAAAGGTTTTTTTTCATTGAAGACTTACAATGTATATTTATCTATAGTCAGTTTCTTTTTTGTTTGTTAAAGCTATTCGACTAATGTATTGGTCAGGTTACCTCAGGGAACCATTGTACTACTGTGCATTGTCATGTTACCTCAGGTGACCATTGTACTACTGTGCATGGTCAGGTCAAAGGGATCATTGTACTACTGTACATGGTCAGGTTACTGCAGGGAACCATTGTACTTCTGTGCATTGCCAGGTTACCTCAGGGAACCATTGTACTACTGTGCATGGTAAGTTTATCTCAGGGAACCATTGTACTACTGTGCATGGTCAAGCTACCTCAGGGAACCATTGCACTACTGTACATGGTCATGTTACCTCAGGGAACCCCTGTACTACTGTGCATGGTCAGGTTACCTCAGGGAACCATTGTAATACTGTGCATTGTCATGTTACCTCAGGGAACCATTGTACTACTGTTCATGGTCAGGTTTCCCAAGGGAACCATTGTACTACTGTGCATGGTCAAGTTTCCTCAGTTAACCATTGTACTACTGTGCATGGTCAGGTTTTCCCAGGGAACCATTGTACTACTGTGCATGGTCAAGTTTCCTCACGGAACCATTGTACTACTGTGCATGGTCAGGTTTCCCCAGGGAACCATTGTACTACTGTGCATGGTCAAGTTTCCTCAGGGAACCATTGTACTACTGTGCATGGTCAGGTTACCTCAGGGAACCATTGTACTAATGTGCATGATCAGGTTACTTCAGGGAACCACTGTACAACTGTGCATGGTCAGGTTACCTCAGGGAACCATTGTACTAATGTGCATGATCAGATTACTTCAGGAACCATTGTACTACTGTGCATGGTAGGTTTCCTCAGGGAACCATTGTACTAATGTGCATGATCAGGTTACTTCAGGGAACCACTGTACAACTGTGCATGGTCAGGTTACCTCAGGGAACCATTGTACTCTTGTGCATGGTCAGGTTACCTCAGTGAACCACTGTACAACTGTGCATGGTCAGGTTATTCATAAAGATAGACAAGAATGAGATTTACAATTAATTAAGAAGACTGACATCTTTTGGGGATATCATCCAGGAAAGTGAAAGGATATCATGTTTACTTGAAGTGGTGAGGTCTAGTAAAAATAGCAAACAGAAAGTAGAAAAAAAAATAGTTGACTTCAGGATTGCGTAACTTTTTATTTTTCGTGGCAAGACCCCCTTTTTTTCAATTAAATCACAATTTCACTTTGGTACATACATGATATGAACATGAATTTTTTTTTAAGTTCAGCTGTTTTGCATGTAAGCCTATGGAGCAGTCAATAACAAGAGTGCAACCTTATGTTAATTTGATTTGAATCGATTATATTTGTTGTTATTTTTTGGGTTACCTGAGGTAATTCTGTTATGAAAGAATACTTCGTAGATACTTAGCTGGTATATGCATTTATGCTGTAATTACACAATTTCTTAATTTAACATGTAGGACTTCATAGATTTGTATTGTTTATGCGATTATATGTAAATGTTACCTGAGTTCACTTGAGTTAAATGGGTTGTATTTGGTGTTATAATTGGGGTTACCTGAGGTAACCCTGTCATGAATGAATACTTCGTAGATACTTTGCTAGTCTTTACATTAATTGTAATAAACCAACTTATTCATTTTGAATGTAGGACTTACTTGAAGTTATATTGTTTATGGGATATATATTTAAAGGTGATCTCAAATAACTTCAGTTAAGTGGGTTATATTTGTAATTATATTTGGGATTACCTCAGGTACCCCTGTTATGAAAGAATGATTTTTAGATAGTTTGCTAGTGTAAACATTTATGTTGTAATCAAACAATTTCTTTATTTTACATGTAGGACTTCACAGATGTAAATTGCTTATGCGATATTTAGAAAATGCGATCTGTCTTAACTCGATTTAAATGGATTATACTTGAAGCTATTTTATGGGTTACCTGAGGTAACCCTGTCATGACAGAATACTTAGTAGATACTTTGCTAGTATCTGTATTTATGCTGAAATAAACCAACCTCTTCATTTTCAATGTAGGAATTCATTGAAGTTATATTGTTTATGTGATGTATATGTAAAAGGTGATCTGAATTAACTTGAGTTAAATAGGTTGTAATTGCTGTTATTGTTTGGGTTACCTCAGGTATTCTTAGTAGATACTTTGCTAGTGTATACATTTGTATTTTAGTTACACAATTTCTTAATTTAGAAATGTAGGACTTCATAGATTTGTATTGTTTATTTGATGCATATATATTTAAAGGTGCCTGAGTTAACTTGAAATAAAAAGGTTATCTTTGTTGTTATTGTTATGGTTACCCGAGGTTATCCTGTCATGTAAGAATACTTCGTAGATAGTTTTCCAGAATATACATTTAAGTTGTAATAAACCATTTACTTTTTTATAAATTTGAACTTTATAGATGTGTATTGTTTATATGATATTTAGGAAAGGCGACTTAAGTTAACTTGATTTTAATTGGTTATATTTACTGTTATGTTTGGGGTTACCTCAGCTGTTATGAAAGAATACTTCGTAGATACTTTGCTGGTATATGCATAGATGTTGTAATTACACAATTTCTTAAATTTAAAATGTAGGAATTCATACATTTGTATTGTTTATGGGATGTATAGATATATGTTACCTGAGTTAACTTGAGTTAAATAGGTTGTGTTTGTTGTTATTATTGGGTTACCTGTAATCAATGAATTCTTCGTAGATACTTTGCTAGTGTTTACATTAATTGTAATAAACAAACTTCTTTATTTCAAATGTAGGACTTCATGAAAGTTGTATTGTTTATGTGATGCACATGTAAAGGTGACCTCAGTTAACTTCAGTTAAGTGGGTTATATTTGTAATTATGTCTGGGGTTACCTCAGGTACCCATGTTATGAAGAATGCTTTTTAGATAGTTTGCTAGAGTAAACATTTATGTTGTAATCGAACAATGTCTTTGTTTAAATGTAGGATTTCATAGATGTGTATTATTTATGTGATATTTAGAAAATGCGATTTGTCTTAACTCGAATGGATTATACTTGTTACTATTTTTTTGGTTACCTGAGGTAACCCGGTCATGGCAGAATACATTGTAGATACTTTGCTAGTATATGCATTTATGGTGTAATAAATCAACTTCTTCATTTTCAATGTAGGAATTCATTGAAATTATATTGTTTATGTGATGTATATGTAAAGGTGATCTGAATTAACTTCAGTTAAATTGGTTGTAATTGCTGTTATTGCTTGGGTTACCTCAGGTAACCCTGTTATGAAAAAAATATTAATAGATACTTTGCTAGTGTAAACATTTGTATTTTAATCACACAAATTCTTAATTTAAAAATGTAGGACTTCATAGATTTGTATTGTTTATTTGATGTTATTGTTATGGTTACCCGAGGTTATCCTGTCATGTAAGAATACTTTGTAGATAGTTTTCCAGAATATACATTTAAGTTGTAATAAACGATTTACTTTTTTATAAATTTGAACTTTATAGATGTGAATTGTTTATATGATATTTAGGAAAGGCGACTTAAGTTAACTTTTTTTGAATTGATTATATTTACTGTAATTTTTGGGTTACCTGAGGTAACCCTGTTATGAAAGAATACTTCGTAGATACTTTGCTGGTATATGCATTGATGTTGTAATTACACAATTTCTTAATTTAAAATGCAGTACTTCATAGATTTGTATTGTTTATGCGATGTATAGATATATGTTACCTGAGTAAACTTGAGTTAAATGGGTTGTATTTGATGTTATTATTAGGTTACCTGAGGTAACCCTGTCTCAGGTAACCCTGTAATGAAAGAATTCTTCGTAGATACTTTGCTAGTGTTTACATTTATTGTAATAAACAAACTTCTTTATTTCAAATGTAGGACTTCATGAAAGTTGTATTGTTTATGTGATGTACATGTAAAGGTGAACTCAGTTAATTTCAGTTAAGTGGGTTATATTTGTAATTATGTCTGAGGTTACCTCAGGTACCCATGACATGAAGAATGCTTTTTAGATAGTTTGCTATTGTAAACATTTATATTTCTTTGTTTTAAATGTAGCACTTCATATATGTGTATTGTTTATGTGATAAACCGGAAAGGCGACTTAAGTTAACTTGATATGAATGGATAATACTTGTTGCTATTTTATGGATTACCTGAGGTAACCATGTCATGCCAGCATACGTAGTAGATACTTTGCTAGTATATGCATTTATGGTGTAATAAACCAACTTCTTTATTTTTAATGTAGAAATTCATTGAAGTTATATTGTTTATGTGATGTATATGTAAAGGTGATCTGAATTAACTTGAGTTGAATAAGTTTTATTTGTTGTTTTTGTATTGGTTACCTCAGGTAACCCTGCTATGAAAGAATTTTTAGTATATACTTTGTAAGTGTATACATTAATATTTTAATTACACAATTTCTTAATTTAAAAATGTAGGACTTCATAGATTTGTATTGTTTATGTGATGCATATATACAAATGTATTTGAAGGTGATACCTGAGTTAACTTGAGTTATATGGGTTGTATTTTTTGTTATTATTGGGTTACCTGATGTAACCCTGTAATGAATGAATTCTTTGTAGATACTTTGCTATTGTTTACATTAATTGTAATTTACAAACTTCTTTATTTCAAATGTAGGACTTCATGAAAGTTGTATTGTTTATGTGATGCACATGTTAAGGTGACCTCAGTTAACTTCAGTTGGGTGGGTTATATTTGTAATTATGTCTGGGGTTACCTCAGGTACCCATGTTATTAAGAATGCTTTTGAGATAGTTTGCTAGTGTAAACATTTATTTTGTAATCGGACAATTTCTTTATTTTAAATGTATGACTTCATAGATGTGTATTGTTTATTTGATATTTCTGAAAGGCGACTTAAGTTAACTTGATATGAATGGATAATACTTGTTGCTATTTCTTGGGTTACCTGAGGTAACCCTGTCATGACAGAATATTTAGTAGATACTTTGCTGGTATATGCATTTATGGTGTAATAAATCAACTTCTTCATTTTAATGTAGGAATTCTTTGAAGTTATATTGTTTTTTGTGATGTATATGTAAAGGTGATATGAATTTACTTGAGTTAAATAGGTTGTATTTGTTGTTTTTGTATTGGTTACCTCAGGTAACCCTGCTATGAAAGAATTCTTAGTAGATACTTTGCTATTGTATACATTTATATTGTAATTCGACAATTTTTTAATTTGAAATGTAGGACTTCATAGATTTGTATTGTTTATGTGATGTATATATATAAAGGTGACCTCAGTTAACTTGAGTTAGATTGGTTATCTTTGTTATTATTGTTATGGTTACCTGAGGTAACCCTGTAATGAATGAATCCTTCGTAGACACTTTGCTAGTGTTTACATTAATTGTTATAAACAAACTTCTTTATTTTAAATGTAGGACTTCATGAAAGTTGTATTGTTTATGTGATGCACATGTAAAGGTGACCTCAGTTAACTTCAGTTAAGTGGGTTATATTTGTAATTATGTCTGGGGTTACCTCAGGTACCCATGTTATGAAGAATGCTTTTGAGATAGTTTGCTAGTGTAAACATTTATTTTGTAATCGGACAATTTCTTTATTTTAAATGTAGGACTTCATAGATGTGTATTGTTTATTTGATATTTCTGAAAGGCGACTTAAGTTAACTTGATATGAATGGATAATACTTGTTTCTATTTCTTCATGGGTTACCTGAGGTAACCCTGTCATGACAGAATATTTAGTAGATACTTTGCTAGTATATGCATTTATGGTGTAATAAACCAACTTCTTCATTTTAAATGTAGGAATTCATTAAAGTTATATTGTTTATGTGATGTATATGTAAAGGTGATTTGAATTAACTTGAGTTAAATAGGTTGTATTTGTTGTTATTGTATTGGTTACCTCAGGTAACCCTGCTATGAAAGAATTCTTAGCAGATACTTTGCTTGTTTATACATTTGTATTGTAATTCCACAATTTTTTAATTTGAAATGTAGGACTTCATAGATTTGTATTGTTTATGTGATGTATATATATTTAAAGGTGACCTCAGTTAACTTGAGTTAGCTGGGTTATCTTTGTTGTTATTGTTATGGTTACCTGAGGTAACCCTGTAATGAATGAATATTTCGTAGATACTTTTGGTAGTGTTTACATTTATTGTAATAAACAAACGTCTTTATTTTAAATGCAGGACTGCATGAAAGTTGTATTGTTTATGTGATGCACATGTAAAGGTGACCTCAGTTTACTTCAGTTAAGTTAAGTGGGTTATATTTGTTATTATGTCTGGGGTTACCTCAGGTACCCATGTTATAAAGAATGCCTATAAGATAGTTTGCTAGTGAAAACATTTATGTTGTAATCAAACAATTTCTTTATTTTACATGTAGGCCTCATAGATGTGTATTGTTTATGTGATATATCGGAAAAACGACTTTAGTTAACTTGATATCAATGGATAATACTTGTTGCTATTTTATGGGTTACCTGAGGTAACCCTGTCATAACAAAATATTTAGTAGATACTTTGCTAGTATATGAATTTATGCTGTAATAAACCACTTTCTTCTTTTGTTATGTAGGAATTCGTTGAAATTATATTGTTTATGCGATGTATATTTAAAGGTGATCTGAATTAACTTGAGTTAAATAGGTTGTATTTGCTGTTATTGTTTGATTACCGCAGGTTACCCTGTTATAAAGAATTTTTAGTACATACTGTGCTTGTGTAGACATTAATATTTTAATTACACAATTGTTTAATTTAGAATGTAGGACTTCATATATTTGTATTGTTTATGCGATGTATATATAAAGTTACCTCAGTTGACTTGAGTTTAATGGTTGTATTTGTTGTTATTATTGGGGTTACCTCAACCCTGTCATGAATGAATACTTCAGATCATTTATTGAACTTTTATAAAAAAAAAAGTTTATAATTTTACCAGCCATCCCCACCCTACACGTACATACGAAATGAATGATCGGTGAATACAAATAATAAAATCATTTGGGAAGTTTGTTGACCTCTTTGGTATTTGGTCACATTAAAATTTGGTATTAAGATCTATCTAAATAAGAACTATATTTTCGTGCGTATTTAATCAATAACGCATTACCACGATTACCTCAGGGCACCGATTACCTCAGGGCATACAGCAGCGGACCTAACTTCCACCTGCACTTGACTTACACAGAAATATTTGCCACTGGTCTTTACTCAAACAACGATTCACTCATAAATGCATTACTTAAAAGTGTGAGGTAAATGTATTATTTGTCTAGTATCTCGGATCCGTTAAATTACACTTAAAAGTAAAAAAAAAAAAAATGCCCCCTCCCTTTGCCGAATACTCATTGGAGAAGAAATACCACTTGGACAAACAGAAAAGATAGAAATATTGTCATCCCTAATATATCCTTCTTCTTCGTCTGTAAGCACGCTGCTGCAGCTAATGCTTAATCGAGACATCTTTAGTATCTTTAAACTACTGTAAATCATCAAAATGGCTTTCATAAAGAAAAAACCACTAAACTTCAAAAAGGGGGGAGGAGGGTATTTTGTTTATTTATCCGAGTCAGAAGTTTTTCCGTGCAAACGTTTTATTCCGGTTTTTTTTCGATGCTGGTATGTATTTTTTTCCAACATTTAACACTATAATGTATGGGGAAACTCTTGATTCAGAATTTTTTTTATCATGCATCTGTAGAATCAGATCAATTTTCCAATTGGGGTTCGGAATATACCACCCCTTCCGATTTAAAGTGAAATGGTCGTTCCTTACTGCTACAATAGTTGTCCGAAAAGTTTGCATTCTGTTCTACGTAATGAACATTTAAATGACATCGAGTTTACAAGTGTGAACAAATCTTATGTACAGGTAATTAAACAAGGTGTATAGATGGGGACAAATTTAATGTGAAACCAATGTCCAGTATATTAAACTAATTGTAAACAAGTTTAGTGTACATGGAGTTTGGTGTGAACACGGCCTTATTTACAATGTTTGTATAAACAATTATACAAACTAAGCAATCAAGTCAACCAAAGTTTTGCTTTACATGCATTAGGAAATTAGCTGTAAAGCCTTAATTTAGCCGACTTGCTCAAACAATAGATAAAGTAAGAGACGGATTTGATAAAATTTAACTTACGGAGGAAAGTTTGGTTTTAAAACACTCTAAATAAATTCAATAGAAATAACATTTATTTCAAATGTATTCCATTTTTTAAATTTCTTATGAATCGTATAGGGATCTTTATCCTTGTTTTTTTTATCCATTTCCATATCCTTGTTTTTTTTATCCATTTCCATGACACTTCACCACTAATTACGTACATCTTGATAAAGATTGAATCGTTGGTTTTCCCGTTTAAAAGGTTTTACACTGGGGCCCTTTATAACTTGCTGTTCGGTGTGAGCCAAGACTCCATGTTGAAGACCGTATTTTGACGTATAAAGGTATACTTTTATAAATTGTGACTCGTTTTGAGAGTTGTCTCATTGTCACATATGACATCTTATCTATCTGTGGCTCAACCCGAAACGAGACGGGATAAAAAGGGATAAAAAAACACACTTTTTTAATATATTTATAATGGGCTTAATATGAATCAGAAAAGAGTAGAATAGTGGGTCGCGTTGAGGTATAAGCGTGACGCGGAATTGCTGATTTTTTTTTGTAAGCGTGACACGTGATAGTCAAATGATTGTGTCGTGAAAACGAGAAATAAAGTATAGCGCGACACGGAAAATTTAAAAAAATGAGAACTGCATAGTATAAGCGGGATACGGGAATCTGATAAAGCAGTAAGCGGGATCAGGGATCAGACCCCCCCCCCCAATGAGACCCCAAAAGAAGATATTTTTTTTATCTTCATCCTATTGTTACAGTCATGCCTTCAATAACAAATGTATCCCATGCATGCATTTTTATAGACAAAAGACCTTATGAATATTTGGGGTTCTCTGACATGCTGAATCTAACCTTGTATCCAGTTTGGGGATTTTTACCAAGTTACCGAAATAGCCCACATAGAGGTCCAAAGGGTCTAAGATCATCAAACATGAATTGTAGCATGCATGTTGTGTACAATTACCCAAATGTGCATTGTTTGACCTCTGTGGTAGTATCCACTCGCGGATCTAGAAATTTTTATAAGTAGGGGTCTAATGACTACCTAAGAGGGGGCCCGCTCCAGTGATTCCATATAAAAGTAACCAAATGTTTTCCCAGAAAGGGGGCAATCCCCTGTCCCCCTTAATCCTCCTCTGGTATCGAGCTGTTCATTACGGATAATTTTTTTTTGTATCAAGGGTGCTCTACTTCACGTACCAATTCAAACAAAAAATTTCGCCCACACCTTACATTTCATGTTTTAATGACTGTGGATAATTTATGTCACATACCGTTTCACCTTATACAGTTACAATCATGCAAGCAACAATCGAGTCAAGAACATTTGTTCTACCAAAAATGTCTTTTTCAGAATATGGAAATTGAAGCAGTTGAGGGTACACCTGGGGAAAGTTAATCTTTTATAAGCTTTTCTGTCACCATTGTGTTTCAAGATGCATATTTCTCTGTTCGCAAGTGTATTTATTGCGTGGAAGATAACGTCCTCAAATGTACTCGTCTCTATTTTACACAGACTGCACTTTAACTCCGCAATATCAATCTTTGACTTAAAAAAAATACAGAAATATCTTTTAATTTTTTTTTTTTAAATCAAGGAAAAACGTAATTTGAAGAATACAATATGACCTTTTGAGAAGCGTTTTTGTTACAAATTTGAAAAGCTATATATTTGATAAAGAATGAATGAGGAGTTTGTATTTCAATTTGAAAATACATTTATCATAAATTCTAAAGTCATCAACTAAGTTTTTTCATTTGTTTCAAGTGCATTTATCACATAATTCTACAATAAAAATTCCTCGCATCTTCGAAAATTCCACATCAGAAATGATTGCACTAACAGTGATAATTCATCGCATCTATAGTTAAAATGGATCGCTTTCAAAAATCGATATGCTATATTATGTTGCTTTTATAACACTTATTTGAACTTGAATGCTTTGTTTGTACATAATAAAGACATATCACAATGAAAATATGTAAAAACTTTCCTTCAAATCAATTAATTTGGTATTTTCAAAACGTAAACAAATACAGTTTTCCCATGATCCTTTATTCTACAATAGACATACCCGCTTATGACAGTGAAAATGAACTAGCTGGATTCGCACTTTATATACACTGAGTTTCGTTTCCTTGTCCCTAATAATCTATTTAAATAATTGTATTGCCATTTTTAAAAGTATATACTCTATTAAGTTTGAATATTTATGTTGTAGTGTGTCGAAATTTAGTTAATGTGTACAAGGATATGTGACATCAAATATCGGGTAAAATTATTGTATATACTATAACATGTAATAACCAATGTAAAAGAAAGTGTTCGCTTAATAAATGAAATAAATAGAATAGAAATAACATAATTTATATGTTGTCATTAAGTACAGGGGTTTATCATACAAAATATAGGAAATCATTGTATAATGAAATAGAACAAGTATATTTTGCTTTAAAAGTAGTAATGTATTTAATAAAATGTTTTTTTTTAAACAAAAATAAACATTTAAATTATGTATAGCAGAACAGTTTTATTTCTTATTCATTGTGATGTTTGTACTCTTTACAGAATGTTCAACAACTCAAACACGAAACACAATAATCTTAAACAAGTATAAATAAGAATTTACATCATGATTGATTTCCGCCGCTAGCTCTACATTTACAACCGTTTTTTTTTTCAATATCCAAATGTAGTTTTCCTCTAAGTTATCAATGTTTAATTTCGATTTAAAAAACTATTTCCATCTTATGCAACTACCATATAGGAAATGTGCGTTACGTACAGACTGTCGATTAACAATTTCATTGATATTGAATCTAGTAAGTCACACAGTAGAGTACCCGAGCTCCAGGAACTTAAAACTACCCTCTCGCAATGATTTTGTGTTATTTTGAAAAAAAAGGATGAATAAACACGGGCCGTAACAGTTCATTAAAAAATTAAGAGAAGATGTCATGAGTTGGTTTAACTTGAATTTGGTCCCTGCTTTGTTTAAAATTTTATAATTATGCTTAATTCGAAAAATACCCACAAAAGATCGTTGTTAAGATACATATAAGGAAGGAGTCACTACTGTTAATATAGACATTGCAATTGACATATGATTGATTGGAGATTTACTTTTACGGCTAAAATTGTGTCACCTACACTAAACTTCATTATAAAAACTATATGCAAGAAGGTATAGTCTGAGTGCACATCTATTTCTAAAATGTAAAAACGCCTTGATTTTTTAACTTCTTTTAAGAAGTATTTAAGTATCAAGAAATTTACGATGCATGCACTGTGATATAGGATCACTTAGAAGCTATATTGGAGGCTGTATTGGAGTGTTGCGAAATAGAAATGAAAAGTTCAGAATTCGGTAGCTGAAATCATCTCTCCTATCGTATTGCGTTTTTTTTGACAGACCCTTATTGTGAATATTTGAATGTAAGTCAGCATTTCTGCAGACTTGTCTGTAGTCGTATATTATCTATTATTCAACACTTTTTAACATAGATCCAGAACATGCGAACATGCAAAGAACAGATATTTCAACAGTTTTCCCAGGTAAGATTCATTCCACTGACATCTTTATTTGTTAATATAGTTTGCTATGCGAAACGTGAGAAAAACAACATTTCGATTCAATATTTGGGTTATGAAATATTTGCAATATTCATTTTCCACTTTATCAAGATCACCTCTCTTTTCGAAAAGAACATTAGAACCAAAATACTTCGGCAATTTAGTAGTAGGAGACAGATACATAGAACGTGATCAGATTCAAAACAAGGTACAAATGTATTATCGGGAAAATCTTTTATTACCAGGACAACGGTAAAAAATGTAAGTAAAAAAGCAGTCTACAAATACTAAATAAAAATACCACACACATAACCGTCTATGAACACATATTTCTTTTTTGTGTTTGCAGTTCGTCCTCCGTCAGTTGCACTTGTCTTATTACAAATGATAACTTAAGTTTGATGACACAATGGGGTTGACTCATTTGATGGGCTAGTTCATATAATAAAGTGTCATATGCCGTATCGTTCATGGAAAGTACAATTTTGGTGAATAATTGATTTAGGTTGCACTTTTGTAAATATAGACTTTGCAATTTCCCAGTAGATCTCCTTTCACGGCTAACATTGTGCCATTTTCACTTTTCACTTAAATTTCATATACAAAAATATTCTAGAAAAAAAAAGTCCAAGTGTACTTCTATGTTATCCTTGTTTTTAGATAAATTGATTCAAAGTTGACTGATATGCATAGAAGTTTGTTTGATAAGAGGTTGTAAAATGTCAAGTGGCAAATACTTCAGTCATGTTCAGGACGACACAATACAACAGTTGTGTCTTAATGCATCCATACAAAAATACTATTAGAACACCCCGTCGGTTGTAAAAGTGATTGATAAAATAAAATATACTTCGAATGATGTAAACGTGTGGGTTGTGTGCGTATTTGCGGACAAACCTTGCAAACTATACATTTGAAAAGATCAAGTTCAACATTCAGTCATTCGTAAAAATTATGCAATAAAAATATCTGAGAATATATATATGCATCCTCTATAAGTAAAACACATGGCGCATTATGTAAATTTTTAAACTAAATTGACTTAAAATGTCACAAAAATGTGCCGTTTTTTCATTCAATCCTGCGTTTCTATAATTTGTATTTATAATGTATAAAAAATCGGAAACGGCGTGCATCAGACTTACACATTCAATAAAAGAGACAGCTTAACAGTCAGTGAAAAAGTTACCGGGGTTCTTGAAGCAGAATAAACAACACTTCTATCTTGTGAAAGGACAAGACGGGGACAAGCCATTAAAACACAAGATATTAGACCGATTTCTATTGAAATGAGCTTCCCATATACATTAGTTTATTTTAGGTTTTATGGCGGGAGACAAGAGATAGGGGACGGGAGAATGGAGAAAGGTATCCCCTGTCCGACCCCTCATAAATCTAGGACTGTAAAAGTGACGACATCAAAATTCAAATCTATTCTGTGTTTTTGTGGCTAAAAGCATTGTGCATAAGTTTTATATCAGTTGGTTGAGGAAAACTAAAGTTAGAGAATGGAAACCAATTCTGAAAAAAACGGACGTACACTATGATACGTACATTTGGATCGACGTACAAACAGACAAGGATATAACGCAATGCCCTCTTTGCCACGGCGGGGGCATAAAAATGTACATTTATGAAATAAAATAAAACTCCGCGAAAATTCATGAATGGTTTTTGCACAAAGACGTTATGACTAAACGTGACGTCATGAAATGAAAAAAAAATGAAAACTAACAAACTGGAGGTCATAACGTTAATTGTACGATTCAAATTTTGATAAATTACATCAAAACGGCGATTTTGAGGTAGGTATTGTTTTATTTTCGATAACATTGTAGTTATCTAACATTGGTTAACAATCTCCGGCGCAGAGATCACATATCCGTTCCGTTCAATACTTTGTAACACTACACTCAATATGACCTCTGCCATACCTTTTTTTGCGTACTTATTCGTTCCCAATCTCTAAACGAAATCTAAATTACTGTTTATTTAATTAAGATACTTTTTATGGAAAAAAAAATTAAAAATTCGCATTTTAACGAAGATAAGTGTTAAAAATGGAAAATGTTGCTATGTTTGATAACTTATACTTAAAGTTGCATTTCCTTTAGAGATTAAATGTCATTCGTAAACACAGCCGGTTGTGAAGGGACTATTTTGTTACCGTAATTACCCTTTTATTACTATTTCACATTGATTTTATATTAATTTCTACCTATAATTGCAATAATTAGTATGTTCTGTAAGGCCTGTAATAGCACAGGTTCCCGGAGATACCATTTTTAAATTTTGACCCTGCCACGTTTTTTTTAACAAAAATTGATGAATTACATTCCTGTCTCCGAAAAAAAACATATGGTGCATCTATGCTTGTTTTGTCATGGTGAGGAAGATAAAGGAATGGAAGCAAAGGCAACATGTATTATACAGAAAATATAAACCAACGTCAGGGCCGTAACTAGGGTTCGAATTCAGGGGAGGCAGGGGTTTTGGGGCCGCCGATTGAGGCCTCCTAGAACCGCCGATTTTTTTT
>CM034354.1:80245656-80255694 GCA_019925275.1 Mytilus edulis | reverse complement strand
GTTGGTATACTTCTATATGCTGATAACATTGTATTTATTGCTGAAAATGAAAATAATTTACAAACTCTATTAGATGTATAAAGTTATTGGTGTGTTACCAATTGTATGAATGTGAACATAGATAAAACTAAAATTGTTCATTTTAGGAACCCTTCGGTTTAACAAACATCTAAATATTTTTTGTTAAATATTAATACAGTACAAATAGTATCTTGTTATCAATATTTGGGTCTACTGTTGACAGAATATTTCGATTATAATGAGATGGCTAAAGCTATAGCAAGTTCTGCAAGTCGAGCTCTAAGTTTATTAATTGTAAAATGTAAAGCACATGGTGGTTTCCAGCACAGTTCCTTTATAAAATTATTTGATACTCTGATCTGGTCAGTCATAAGTTACGGTGCATCCATTTGGGGCACTCGTTCTGTTTCTTGTGTCAACACTGTCAAGAACAGAGCTATCAGGTTGTTTATGGGTGTGGGCAAATATACGCCAAATGATGCAATTAACGGGGACTTGAGCTGGAGACCACCTAGTGTAAAACAATGGACATGTGTCTTTAGGCACTGGGCAAGATGTAGTGTCATGACTAATGACAGAATAAACTATAACGTTTTCAAATGGTCACATAAAAATGCTGTAAATAATAAGAAAAACTGGTGTAATAGAGTCATGAAAAAACTTAAAGATTGTAACTTTGATTTGTATACTAGTATTGATAGTGTGCTGCATAAGAATATTGTTCTACAAATTGCAAATGTTTTATTCAATAAATATATTGCAGAATGGCAAACGAAAATTTTGTCACAGAGTAATGGTAACAAGCTTCGTACTAATAAGCTATGTAAATCCCAATATTGTAGAGTTATATTTAAAATAAAATATGTCTATTAAATTTAGAAGTGCTGATGCAAAATTTAGATGTGGCGTTGCGCCACTTAAAATAGAAATAATGAGAATAAGCCAATAAATGAAAGATGGTGTTTTATCTGTAATAACGAAATTGAAGATGAGAAACATGTAGTTACTTTATGCCCTTTATATGCAGACCTTCGAAATATATTGTATAATGAAGCAGTAAAATATAACGATCAATTTTATAACTTGTCTATTGACGAATTTTTTTTATTTGATATATGTAGTTTTAAAATTATGTAAATAAACTCATCATAGATACCAGGACTAAATTTTATATATACGCCAGACGCGCGTTTCGTCTACAAAAGACTCCTCAATGACGCTCGAATCCAAAAAAGTAAAACAAAACAGAAGCCAAATAAAGTACGAAGTTGAAGAGCATTGAGATCCAAAATGCCTAAAAGTGTTGCCAAATACAGCTAAGGTAATCTATGCCTGAGGTAGAATAGCCTTAGAAAAATATTGTATATAATTAATCCTTTAAAATTAGTCTCTCATATTTCTTAATAAAATGGCACTTGTATATGTTTTAGTATTTTTAAGCTAAATTCAAAATGATATTTTACTGTTAGTTTTAATATACAATATGTTTTATATATGTTATCCAATATTTCATGTTATACGCAATGTTTATGTATATTGGAATGTTTAACGTTATACAAGTGGTGAGACTTTAATAAACTATTGAATCTACAATATAATACATATATATTTTGTGTCCGAGTGTAAATAAAGAATTGAATTAATTTTGAGATAAATACAATGTCATTATAATAAATACATCTTAATTGGAAATATTTTACATTTTCTATTAAAAAGATAAAAATAAAGAAATAAAGAAAGAAGGAAAACAAAAAACAAAACAAAAAAGGATTATATGCCGTTACATTCCTATCTATATTTTAAATATCACATATTCATATTGAAATAAAAATATTTTCAAAATTAACAAGACATATTTTAGCCATCTGTAAAATTCTCCTAATCCATGTTGATTAAAGTGCTGTAATGAACATATTCAAAGCATTTTAAAACATCCTTCCAAATAATCCTTGAGCAGAATATCCTTCTTAACTCTATGAGTTCCATATATATGTATAAATAAGTTCATTTATTCTCTTGACAATATCATCTGAAGGATTTGACAGAGAGATAATGAGATGGTTTACAATATTATAGCCACGACTAGAGTTTTAATCACAGTTATTCTACATACTAGTATTACAGTTAGATTCCTTTTAGACCATTGATTTAAAGTATTTTTAATCTGTACAATTCTTTCAGAATAATTTTTCTTAACAATTTTTTCAAGATCTACATCAAAATTAATTCCAAGTAATTTAAAAGAAGTTTCACCCCAAGACACATTTCTGTTAGGGCATAACGTATCTGTACTATATGTTTTGCTCCCAAACCAAATAACTGTTTTGTGAAGTTAATATTCAGTCCAGATATTTTTACAAACCAGTCTAATTCTTATAATGATTCTTGCAAAGATGTTTCACTCCCATCCAAAATCAAAGAGGTGTCATTAGCAAATTGTGACAATTAAGCCTCAACCCGTTCCTCTATACCACTAATGTCACTAGTTCCCCTTATTTTCCATACCAGAATCTCAACACATAAATAAAAAGATATGGAGACATGGGTCCCCTTGTCTACAACCTCTTCCAATAGTAAAAAAAATCTGAAAGCCACCCCCCCCCCCCCCCCTCCTGGATGACAGCAGATTTAATATTTTTGTAAAAAAAAACTTTAACCCAATTAATGACAGATTCGCCAAAATTGAAAAAAAAATCAAAACATTTATCAAAAAGTCCAATGATATGGAATCGAAAGTTTTTTTCAAAATCAATCAATAGTAATAAACCTGGTACTTCATGTTCCTCTGTGTACTGTAATATAACATAAATGAGTCTTACATTTCCCCAATATATCTACCACTAATAAAACCAGTCTGATAAACATTTATCAATTTATCAAGGACATTCTTAAATCTGTTTGCAATAGCTGCTGATCCAATTTTATACATAGTATTCAGTCAAGATACAGGGCACCATTTTTTTTTAAGTGGCGAGGTTTATTACCTTTCGGTAAACAAGTAATAATCCCTTGTTTTTGTGTAACATATAGTTCCCTTGTTTTTGCACCATTATTTAAAGAATTTACAATAAAAATTTTGAGATCCTTCAATTTTTTTTTTATAGAACTCTGCTGAAAAACCATCCGTTCTACAGCTTCTTTAACAGTAATTATACCTTCCAAGCTTTCTTTCTCCTGAGACGAACACTTAACTTTTCAAGTCTTTTTTCAGATCACTTAAAGTACTTTTAGTATCCCTTTTTTATAAAGATTGTCATAAAAATGTTTAATTTCATTCAAAATATCTTTTTGTTTCGTTATAATTTCCCCATTTTCTTTCTCAACTTTAGGAACAATTTTTCTCATGAAATTGCGGGATTCTAACCCACAGAAACGATTAGAAGGTTTTTCCCCTTCCTGTATCCATTGGACACGGGATCGTACTCATTTCCCTTTTAATTTTTGTGTTCGTAAACTTTCAAGCTCATGTTTTTTTGCTTCTAATTTGTTTATGGAAAGTTCATCAACTCTTTCCTCTAATTGAGATACTTCATTTCGAAGATTTATTTCCCTTTTTTTCATCTTGCTTTTTTTTAAAGCTTAAATATGAAATTGTCTACCCCCTAATTTCCATAAGAAGAGTCTCAAGCAAAAGCTGACAGTTAATTCTAAAATGAATGTCTGTATTATCTGTCAATATTTTCCATATTATAAATAAAGCACAATATTGTTTTTTCACTTCCTGAATGTTTTGCTTAATAGTATTTATATAGTCTATATCATATAATAAAGAGTTGTTAAACTTCCACAAACATTTCCCCTAATGAAAGGGTTAAATTCTAAATTTAGCAAAATCATAGAGTGATCTGACCGATAGCTTGGAAGTACATTACAATTTTTCAGACTATTTAAAAAGTTTTCAGTGAGACGAAAAAAGTCTCATATATCCTGTTTAAAAAGATTTCTCTTTCTTCAAGTGTATCGCTGTACATCTGGAAAAAGTTCTCTATACGGGCATGAAGGGTCTATCAAATTTCTTTCTTCAATAAATTCAAGTACTTTTTCCATAGCTTTCGGATTGTTTATATTCATATAGTTGCAATAATCTATACATGGATTTTGGACAAGATCAAAACCACCACAAATAACAAAGTATTCATTTTAAAAATCATAAATAACAGACATAATATTGGGGGGAAAATCTGGATTGTCTGTATTTGGTCCGTATAGACATACAACAGTTATCTTTCTATTTTCTACAATAATATCTAATTTAAGGTAATTTCTAATACGAAGTGTAGTGCGCTTTAAATTTGCTTTACTGTCCGAACGACGTTACTTTATATTTCGCATTATCAAGTAATTAGTTATGATTTAATTTGAACTACAACTTAGAACATGTAGAAAGAGTCAACACTAGAGTTTAATTCAATTGAAAGCGAAATAAATAACTCGTATTAACGAAAATGCATTTAAAAGGCACATTGGCTAATACGAATTGGCGAATTCGAACTCGATTTAAATTTGTATAAACAGTGTGTGTGAATACAATAATTTATTGAAAGAATGTACTCAAACGTGTGTTTGTTGTCGCTCTTCTCAACATAGACGCTAGGTAATTACTTCAGTATACTTATACATATATTAGAGTTTGGGCATCATTTCGGTATACGTATTAGTAGTACAACATGTAAATGCTATTAGATCCCTGACCGTGCGAGGGCTATATAGCCAGTCAATGTCGTTAAAACCATCATCATTAGATCCAAATACAAATGCTTGTCTCACTGTTCTATAACGAGTACATTTAATTTCGATATTTTGCACATGACACCTGCCAGTTGGACATGTACACCTTCAAATCATTCCATATACCAAATAATTTCCGGGTCGAATCCGATACCGATACCAATAGTATAATCACCTGTTACCTATTGCCTTATCTGTATGTTCCGCATCTGACAGATACACCACCTAACGGTGTAGTTACGATTTGCTATATATACACGTGTGTGGGTCATAATCACAGGGTTGACACTACTTAATTCAGTCATTGTTACATTGTTTCCTGTTGTAGTATTTTAATCTGCATGACTTTAATTATAAGATGAGTTGACAATACGAACACTAAAAATCTAGACTTTAATAAAGGCGTTTATGTACTGTAACAGTTTCCAATGTTTTAGTCGGCATGATGTAAAAACGGCGGAATCAAAGAATTCAACTGTATTTGTGACTAATATAGGACAATGCTGTTGATTAAAAATTACTCCAATCCAGGCCCTTTTGTTTTCCAGATAGAAAATATTACCAATACTTAAACATGTTTAACCCCGCCGCATTTTTGCGCCTGTCCCAAGTCAGAAGCCTCTGGCCTTTGTTAGTCTTGGATGATTTTTAGTTTTAGTTTCTTGTGTATAATTCGGAGTTTAGTATGACGTCCATTATCACTGTACTAGTTATTTTTAGGGGCCATCTGAAGGCCACCTACGGGTGCGGGAATTCTCGCTACATTAAAGACCCATTGGTGGCCTTCGGCTGTTGTCTGCTCTATGGTCGGGTTGTTGTCGCTTTGACACATTCCCCATTTCCTTTCTCAATTTTATTGATAAGTTCCAGATCAAGGGGTTCAAACAGAAAGATTTTGAAAGCAGAGAAAACTGTGCATCTTATAATCAGCATGACTTTATCAGATGACAATACCAATATTAAATATCCAGGCAAAAATAAGGCTTACACATAGTTATATAGTTACTTAAATTAGGTCAATGACCCGCGGGTGTGTTCTAGTATTGCTTATAGTATCGAAGAAACAATCTTTACCATAAAAACTAAAAATTGACCAATTAACCATAAAAATGAGGTTAAGGTCAGACGATACCTGCCAGACACCTTACAATCGGTCCAAACACCAAATACAGTATAGTTAACCTATTGCGTATAGTTTAAGAAAAAAAATGAACGAGAACCGTGTAAATGAGGCCGTGGTTAAAAAAACCTGACACACTGAAATGCAGATCGTACAATAATTCCATACACCAAATATAATTGACCTTTTACATAAATTTAATTACACAAAATAAAAGACCATACAGAAAAAAACTTTTACACCATTTTCTACATTTGAAAATGCCTCTACCAAGTCAGGAATATGACAGTTCTTGTCCATTCGTTTTTGATGTGTTTTGTCATTATATTTTGCCATGTGATTTTGGACTTTCCGATTGGATTTTCCTCTGAGTTCGGTATTTTTACTATAATTACACCTTATGTAAGAATCCGGGGTTTTGATTGGTTAATAGCCAGTGTATTTTTCACCAATTTACTGTTATCAAATGAATATCGTTCATTTTTTTTGTTATTTTACTTTTAACTTAAACCACTGAAACATGAAAATAAGATCATGGTCAATAGTTTTAGGTCCACTTCATATTTTTTTTATTGCCCACAAATTGAAAACAAATATCCTGAGGACCAAAAAGCTAAGGTTTTTCAGCTAAGTAAATTTTGGTGTCCTATACCATTAGAAACAAGAGGCTGTCACAACGACAGCAAACCGGATTTATTAACATTTATTTGTGTCCTGGCAATATCACAAGAACTATTACTGATGAATAGTGAAAGTGAAAATCGTCAATATCAAATTTGACCTCCATTTTTTCATCAGTATCAACATATTAAAATTTGAAATGCTCTATTTCTTATCCATACAAAACAAAGGAGAAAACAAATAAATAAAACTTAGACCACCAGCGGGATGGTGTGTATACTGACGTATTACACTATGTAGTAATTTTCCTATTATAATAGTAAAGTGTATATTACTTATAACTAAAGGGAACTTTCACCTTTTTATTAAGTCTGTGATATAAAAGTATCATGACTAAGCACAGTCAGGAGAGGGTTTGTATGAAATCCTTCGTGTCAGGCTTTATTCAATACTTCTTAGGATAAATTTTTTTTCTATTATTAATTTATTTTGGCCATTGTCCTAGTATATTCTTTATACTTGAGCACTCTTATATTTTCAAATCTTTGTTTTTTTTTGACATATTCATCTCTTTCTATATTTATTTAGCCTAATTATCTCTTTTGATATTTGTTTTGCCCATTTATCTATCTTAATTGTTTTGCTGTTTTTCTGCATGTTGATTTATTTAACACTTTTATTCTATACTGCATGTCTATTATTCCCTTTTCTGTAAAACCTATCCAGACCCTCATAGATCAAAGTTTCAACATCACAGGTCAATGCATAGCATCCTATTGGTTCCACTTTCTAAATACAGCTGTTCCACAATTGCAAGCCACGCCTCTTTTGGGGAGATATATAATATTCATAGATATAATGATTTGTTAACGTACTGGTTCCCTGATATGATTTGTTTCATCTCAAAGAGACATAACTTGGGAATGTTACCAGTATAGAAAAACATGGTAGCTTCTTAATTTAATTCTAAGGAGGTCCAAAAGTGGAGGTTAAAGGTAGTATAGAATTTTAGTATGAGTTTAAACTCTTAGAGGTTCAAGGCATACAAATGTTGAAAATCTTCTGCACAGCCCAATATTTTGACCTTTGAATAAAATAATCGTACATATCAACTTTCTGTTCTGGAACATAGTTTTTCCTGAAACTTCATAATAAAAGTGGCACAGTTTTAGCCGCAAAGGGAGTTCCTATGGGAAATTGCATTGTCTATATTTATAGAACTGCAACCTCTACTTAAGCTATTAAATATAATTTGAGAATAAGAGATACTATATTAATGTAAAATGTGTCCATGGGATACAGATGATGCCTGAGCTGCATATAATATATTAAAGGGAAATAACTCAAGAAAAGTACAAGTGAAAGCCCAAATTCGAATTTGGTCTGAGTTTTGTTGTGGTAATAAACATTGTGTATAAGTTTTATAACATTTTAGTTCAGGAAAACTAAAGTAAGAGGAGGCAAACTAATCTTAGGCGAACAGAGGGACAAGGGTACCAAGGTGGGGGCATACAAATCATTAGAATATTAAAGAAGTCTTATTCAACAGCACTAATGGCATCTGCATAAATTACCAAAAACATTCATTAATTGAATCTGTATTTATTTTTGGTCTAAATACATATAGCTCTTATAAACAACCAACAATGTAGACTTCATAGAATAAGACAAACCTTTTACCATAGTTATTTGTAAACATGCAATAATCAATAATTAAGATACATATACTGGTATAATATAAGGTTTAAGGTAAATATACAGAGATATATCTAAGTTGAAATTTACAAGACTAAATCTATGTAGCCTTCTATTCCATATTTAATTGACAGATTATTCAACATAAGTAGTTAAAAAGTATTAAAAAATCAACTTATCATTCAATATTTTGCAACTTGAAAAATATAATAATTGATCCAGGGTTTTCACCAAAATCTTGACCAATCACATTCCAGAATAGATCCAGTAACCACACTACATTTACAAGGCATCTGCTAACATTCCATTCGACTTTTAATTATTTTCTTTTAATTATTATATCAGCCAATGAAATGCTTATCTCCAAATATTTAAGTGTGCATTTTTTTCATCAAAAACAGAAAGTTAAGCATGACGTTTTCATGTCCTTGTAAGCAAAACTTTAACAAAAGATCTCCAGTTTGATCAGATTGGGTCAAACATATATAAACTATGATTTTAAATTTGACTAGCAAAAAAAGAAATTAAAAATCTCTTATTTGAGAACTGATGTCAAATCTCCCCTCCCCCATTCTCTTCCTTCTTAATAAGAATTTTGTGTTTGTGGATAACCTAAGTTACCAAGGCCCAACAGAAAATAATGTATATTTTGGCATTAACTTAAAACTGTTATATTACCAAGTAGAATATTGAATTCAAGCCAAAATAAAATCTATATTCCAGCATCTACCATTAATGCATTTTGAATCTAAATATTCAAATTGGAATAAACTATTTCATACTGTCAAGGAATGCTTATTTATCATTGAAAGCTAGGTCCCAAAGGACCCACAGTTTAGGTTGTTTTTTTTGTGAGACAATGTCATAGATTTCTTTGTTATTAAATAGCTCAACATAAACAACAAACTTTCTCGTATAAAAAGGTGAAAAACACAATAGACTAAGTTAGCATTGACTAGATTATATCCATAAATGAATATACATGCAAATACTGGTAAAACTGCTAAATAGCATGAACAAGACTAGTGAGAGTTGTCGAATTATAAAAGTCATGTGACTTACTATTCAGCTTTAAATAAAATAATATACTACAAACAAATCACAAAAATACTGCAGTTTCATTTTCTTATGAAGGGCACGGGGCACCTTATGGAAATTGGAACTGTAATTTCTGAAATGTTTTCATGACATTGTCTCACAAAAAAAACCCTAAACTGTTGGTCCTTTGGGACCTAGCAATCATTAATTATTTTTTTTGATTGTGTAACAATGTGCCAAAATGCATGATTAAACAAAGTCATTTCCATAAATGCTGCATACAATTAATACTATCAAAATTTCAAATGCTATATATTATTTTTGCGACACCTATCTCATCACAATATTTTCAATAAAAAACAAGAAAAAATTTAAGAATTTAAAAGTGTCATATCATCAAAACATGATACATCACATCCAGTCTAATACAAAAATAGAATTAAAAAAAAATCCCTTAAATTGACAGTTGTTACAAGATGTAGGAAATTTAGTTTGCATTTTGTTATAAACATATACTGTGGGAGATGCAAATTATCATATTTTTTTGGGTTATTTAATCATTTTAAAATAATCTGTATAATAGTATCAGACATATCAATGAGAAATTAACTTAAATTACAATGTATATAAAATGTATTTGTGAATTTTATGAGAAATGAACAAAATTTCAAATAATACATAAAGCATTAAAAAAATAACAATTCCAAAGAATGCTTAATTAACAGAGACTAGCATAACAAGATCTTAAAGCAGTTTTAACATACCTGGTAAGTACCCTAAATCCAAAACCTATTACAAGAATGATAATTAAGTCA